>BQNB010000937.1:47871-151673 GCA_026074375.1 Tanacetum coccineum
TGGACAAGAGAAAGTACAAGAGCTTTTAAGCTGATTAAAAAAAACTTGAAAGTAAATGCTTAATTGAGAGAAATTACAAAACTGAAAATTAAAGTGAAAATTAACCACCCAAAATTGAGACCTAAGTGTGCTATTTATAGAAGAATGAAGAAGAGGAGGAAGAGTTTCTTGAAACTTCCATTAAATCGTGGCCTTTGATCTCTTATGAATTGATTGTGGCCGTTGGATGATATAGATGAGGTGTTCGGACCAATAGATGGATGCCACGTGTTTGATTGTGATTGGGGAGAGCTTATGAAAAGGATTGAGGGCTTATAAAGGAGCGGGGGAGGGAATTTTCGAAGTTGGGTTGTGTAGAAATTTTGGCGGGAAATTCTGTTGAGTTGGTTGAAGCTGTTACGAGTTAAGCGGGTGGGTTTATTTGAAAGTTTGAAAGGTTGACACAATGAGTCCTTGTGAATGCCTCCGCCCAATCTAGTTATAAACAAGGTTTGAGATTCACAAGTTTGGCCCTTGTCTTTGTCCCTTCTTTCTTGTGTAGTTTAAAACAAGGTTTCGAAAATAGCAAAATGGGCCCTTGTGTTTCCATTCTTCCTTTTCTTCTTTAATAAACACACTTTCCTCTTTTGGCAAACTTGGTCCTTTGATCTTTAATCTTCCAAATAAGCCCTTAAAACTTTGCACACTTGTCATTCTTGATCCTTTTGACTTCAATTGGAGTCTTTGACTTTCCTTCTTGCTGTGTCGGGCTGATCCGGCTTTGATCTCTGGCTGATTTCTCACTCTTGCTCTTGTCTCTTTGTCTTTTTCCCGTTTCTTGTCGGTTTTTGATCGTTTTTGCTTCTTTTTGTCTTTTTAATCCTTTCCTGCACAATTGGACACAAAAGCACACATTTTCTATTCTTTTGGCATTATTTTGGCTTTTATTTGGCAAAATCCCGGGTAATTTACATATACAATTAAGCAAATATCATATTACTTCATGGATACAACAATCATAATCATAGAAAACGACTTAAAAGAGACGTTGTTCAAAAGATACGTTATCATTCATTTAAAATCAGAGTTTTACAATGACAGGTCCCAAGATCTAGTTACATACAATGTGAATGATAACAAGTTTGTGGTTCCTTAATCTGAATGGATCTTTGCAGCCTATAAAGGATGATAGCCTAGATGTATAAATACAACTGACTATGTAGAAACAATGACTTGAATACAATATGTTAATGCGGAATCTTAACACAAGTACTAAGAAGAATAATGATTAACTGAATAACAACTTTGTTAGAAATGTTCTTGAGGGTTACAGATTGCTAACTATTATATTGTGTATTTGTTGTAATCGTCTATTTCATCTGTATATCTCTATGTCAACAGTTATCCTTTTATAGATTAAGGATAACCCTAAAAGTCTCACATGACTTTCTGACAAATATCTCATAAATATCTTTTAAATATCTTCTCAACGGTACTAACTATCTTTTATACTAACGGTACTAACTAACAAACAGTTACTTATACTTTGTACTGTCGGTACTAAGTATAGCTGTCGGTACTAACTATTGTACTGTCGGTACTAAGTTAAAAAAACATTAATCCTAGCAATCCTCCCTTAAACATGAATGTTAAACTATTTTAACTTTAAGTTTCTTCAATTCTTTAAGCTTCTTAGAGGATGTATCCAAACATTCTTCATGATTTCTTAATCTTGTACTCTCTATCCTTCTTCAGCAGCAACCTTGCCTTTTCAGCTATTTCAGCAACATCTTTTCAGCTACTCAGCAACATCCTTATCCTGCAAACCAACTAAGTTGGCTTTGTAGTTTTTGGTAAACTACCAGCCATTAACGGATTTGATGTTTCGTTACCAGTAGCTGTTTGCTCTGGGATAGATAACTCTTTATTCTAAGAATATGGTGAGTTAAATACCATACAGTTTTTGGTAAACTGTCAACCATCAACGGATTTGATTAGTCTTTACCAAATACCGTTTGAGTTTGGACTAGCCAATTCTTTTGCCTGTTAAGCATGGTGAATTGATAACCATTTGTTGTGTGGTGGTTAGCCAACACTCAATCCCTTCTCACTTCCATCAGTCTTGTTCTTCAGATTCTAAATCAGCAAGTACCTTCTTGATAAATCGTATCAATTCCAATGCCATTGTACTTTCTTCTTCAGACTCCAATTTAAGATTTAGCATTTGCACCAGTATTTCCTTCTTTAACGGATACTTCTTCTCTGTTAGCATATGAATGACTACTCCTTCATTAGTCATCAAAGTGTGTACTCCTGAGGAACTGTGCAACTTCCAACTGATTACCTTCCATTCATGTTGTGAGCTCCAATATTCATCTTTTTCATCTGGATTGAACAAAACCATTAAATCTCCCCAAAGAACTCTTTCAAAACCTTCAGGCATCTCATCTTGGTATTTATTCATTACCAGTTGATAAACAGCATTTAGATCTTCTCTATCAAATATGGACAATACTGATGTTAAAACACTAAAGTGTCTTTGCTGTCCATTACTTCTTGTTACCACATTCAAAATAATCTCTTCATTGGTTTTAGCTTCATCAAGTTGTGGTTTTGTTCCAAGACACTCTATCTTCCAGTCAATGATAGGATATTTTCTGTCAAGGATCTCATAATCTGCTTCCTTGTCCTCATCTGTTGCTATTTTCAAGCACAATCTCAGCTCTTCATTTTCTTTGTCAGTATCATCACTAGAAGTGTGTTTAATATATCTCCTTTTTCTTGACTTCATCTTCTTTCTAGTACCTAGCTTTCTTTTTCTAGTACTTTCTTCATCTTTATCCTCATCCTTGACTTCTTCTTTGGTGTCTTCCTTGATCACTTCAGATTTAGATAAACCACCTCTTTTCTTATTCAACTGTTTGATAAACCTTTCATCTTTAGCAGACCCAGTGGAAATGAAATGTTCATTAAACCTCTTAATGTTTTTATACAAAGCTTGTATGTCTTCAAACTTCCTGCTTTTCAAATTTGAATGTTTGAAGTTTCCCACATGTTTTAAGTAGGTTATCATTTGATTTCTGAGTTGATTCTTGGTTGGAGGTTTATTCCTTTTAGCTTGTGATCTTTGTTGAGCAAGGAACTTTCTTTGAGCAGCAATTGTATCATGAAGGAACTTAGCTCTTTCTTCTATTGTAAACTGCTCTCTTTCTTGCTCTTGAAGCTTCTCAGCTAGAATTCTGTCTGCCTCAATTCTTGCTTTTACATCATCAAAGTTTTTAATGAGAGCTTCATTAGCTGCTTCTTCTTCAGCAATTTTGTTTTTCTCCTCTTCAGCTTCCCATTCTTCTTGGACTTTCCTAGCTAACTCTTCATCATTCTCAAGCTGTTTGAATTTCTTCACAACTTGTGGAATATCATCATCTTCACTTTCAGTTTCATCCTCCTCTTCAATCTTCTTCTTCCCTTTGTCTTTAGGATCAATTTTTGGAAGAGGCTTTAAAGTGAGTGTTGATCTTGTAGAAGTAGTTTTAGGTCTATCAGTATCTTCAACATCCTTCAGTTCTACACCTTTCTCTTTTTCTTTGGAAATGGATTTGGCTTTACTCATGTTGATGAGAAGTGTAGCAATTGTTTCATCATCACCAAATATCACAGATGTGGGTGTCAGAGAGGATGTTTGAGAAGCTTGAGAAGCAATTTCTTCCTTAGATTGCTCTTCAGTACTTACCTTTTTATCAGCGGGTTCTGGCTCAACTTTCTCTCTCCATTCCTTCCTTTGTCTTCAGTACTTTAAAGAATCTCTTCAGAAGCATCAACTTGATCATCATTACTTTTCATTTGTTCATCAGTACTAACTTTGAGATCGTCAGTACTAAGTTTTGGTCTGTCGGTACTAACTTTTTCAAATTCGGTACTAACTCCTTTCTTAGCAGTACTAACTTCATCTTCAGTACTAAGTCCAACTTCATCAGTTTCTTTGTCTTCATCCATCATTTCTTTTGTCCATCCCTTCACTTTGAGCAATTGTCTTTTGCTTTACCCATCTCTTTTGCATTCTTCTACTCCTTGTTTTGGATACTGACTTTATTTGAACCTTCTTTTCTTTGAGTGATGTTTCCTTTGAATGTCTTTGTTCCCTTTGATATCTCTTCTGATATGCGTTGAGTGTGTTGTTGACAGGATTTAGCTTTCCTTTTGAGCTTTGTGAATTCTTAGCTTTAAGGTTTAATTTCTTGGCTTGATCTGAAACCTGTATTACCACCAAAGAGATACAAAGATCATAGACATTTTGGAGAGTCATTGCATCCTCATTCCCTGAAAGGGATGTATCATTGAATGAATGATCTCCAAGATTCTCACCAGTATGTTCTGGAATTGAATCAGGAATATTAGGAGTGGGGGAAGGGTTTGGTGAAGGTCTGGGTGAAGGACTTGGTGAATGGTCAGGTTGTTGCTCAAATGGTACCTCACTAGATTGAGCAGAAGATGAGTCATTCATTGACTCATTTGGGGCTTCACTAGTGGGTTCAGGAGAGGGTGTTGGGGGCTTCAGATAGTCTTTCTGAAGAAGTACCCTCTTTCTGAGTTGGTTGGACCAACATATTATCAAACAAAGGTGTAATTTTGCCTGAAAAATGTTTGCCCTTTTTAACCATAAAAGAAAAAACTTTACTAGTTAAACTATTTACAGGAAAGTGATCTAAAGGAACAGCTACATTAACTAATTGTTTAGCTAAAAATATAGAAATAAAACGAGGATACATAACAAACTTCTTCTTAGCCTCTAAATGTCTAATCATCCCATCAAAAATCAATTTAGAAAAATTATACTTTTGATTAGTGGTTAAACAAATTACAGCAGTGGCAACATTTGTAGGAATTTGATCCCAAGAGGTACTTTTGGAGCTTAAACAATGATTAATTGTGTGAAATAAAAACCTCCATTGGGGTGAAAACAAAGCTTTATTAAATGTTAACACAGTTAAATCCCCTTCATATCCCATAAGTTGAATAGCATCAAAGATAGCTTGATTTGGAAGTGTGTCTATCCCATTAGCATCATCAAAAAGAAGATCAGTACGAATAGAAGCTTCAGAGATAGACACTAACTTGCCAGCTACTTTGGCAGTTATGTGCCTTGCATTGTTGATTGTTTTGGACTTAGCAGACGTCCAAAACTGTTCAACGAATGTGGTTGAAACAACAGGACTTACAGTGAGCGCATGAGAAATATAACTTCGTTGAAGAAAATCAATCACTTCATGGAACTCAACATTTCCTTCAGTCTTTTCCAAATAGGCGATCATGTTGTGCTTAGGACAGGACTCAAGAGCAGCCATATTGCTTCGATGAGATGATCGTCGGTTACGAGAAATTAGGGCTTGTAAATCAAGAATATTCAGGTTGAAGAGATTGCCGTGAGTAAATTGCGATTGAAATGGTTTCTTATAGGTTTGGGTGACCTAATTTTAAAGAAAACGTTCCAATTTACACTTTGTACCCTTGGCGGTATTTTGTCTCTAACGTATCTTTAGCAGTACTAACTTTGCCCATCGGTACTAACTTTACATGGTCGGTACTAACTTTATCCAATCAAAGAATGAACAATGTAAGTATCAGGAATGCTTCAGTATCATTAGTAACTCTTATCAGTGACTCTCTAAATCTTCTTAAATCAAGAATGGATTTCACTACCTGAGCCATCTAACCATGACTCACTATTCAGGTGTCTTTACACCTTTCCCTCACCATCAACACATACTAACCATTTTGGTGGGTCAAACCACACCTGCAAATACTCTTTGAATGGTCTACATAATCTCATGTCTTCAAAATGCTTCACAAGAGAATTCTTACTCTTAATTTAAGTAAGAACAACTTGAGCAATCTTCTTATTCTTGAAAGTGTACAGACCACTTGTTGGTACGATTAGTAATGCTTGGTTGATGGTGGTTGAATCTTGATGGGTAGAAGGGTGGTGTGTAAGGTTTTAGGGGTTTCTTGGAACAAGTTTGATTTGCCATGGTGTAATTTAGCTTGTGGAAGAGTATGCTTTGTGATGTATGTTTAAAGGTGGTGCATTCGGGTTTAGTTCATGATGAGAGTTCATAGCTATGTGTGTGTTTTACCTCTGTCATCCACGGATGACTCATTCATGTTGCCTCCCTTAAACCAATGCAGCTTACGGATTTATCATCCCTATTGAAACAACCAAGAACTGAAATCGGCTAACATCAAATGCCTTGGTTAGTAAATCAGCTACATTGTCATTTGTGTGAATCTTAAGCACCTGTATGAGTTTCTTCTCATATGCATCTCGAATGAAGTGGTGCCTAATTGCAATATGCTTTGTCTTCGAATGATATACTGGATTCTTCACAATGCAAATGGTGCTTTCATTATCAATGTAGATCTTTGTGTTCATGAAGTTGAACCCATAGTCTAACATTTGATTTTGAATCCATAATACTTGCCCACAGCAACTTGCAGCAGCAACATATTCTGCTTCTGTTGTAGAGGTGGCTACAATGGTTTGCTTTTTGCATTGCCAAGTAATGAGTCTCCTGCCAAGAAATTGACAACCTCCTGTTGTGGATTTCCTGTCAAGATTTGCTCCAGCATAATCACTATCTGAGTAAGATTCCAAGTCGAATGTAGATTCTCTAGGATACCAAAGGCCTAATTTAGGTTTGCCCTTTAGGTACCTAAAGATTCTTTTGACTGCTGTCAAATGAGATGTCTTTGGAGTGACTTGAAACCTAGAACAAGCACAGACTGAAAACATAATGTCAGGTCTAGAAGCAGTCACATACATTAAGGAGCCAATCATTGATCTATAGAGATGCACATCAACATCACTAGCTTCTTCATCTTTGACTAAAGGCTTCTGAGTTTCGATTGGTGTACTGGCAGACTTAACATTTGCAAAGTCAAACTTCTTCAGGATTTCATCAACATACTTATCCTGGCTTATGAAAATACCATTTGGTTTCTGTTTGACTTGTAAGCCAAGAAAGAAAGTAAGCTCTCCCATTGAACTCATCTGAAATCTACTTTTCATCAAAGCCTCAAACTCATTACACCAAGACTTCTTTGTAGATCCAAAGATGATGTCATCCACATAGACTTGAACTAAAATGATATCATGTTTGTCTTTCTTCAGGAAGAGAGTTTTGTCTATTGTCCCTCTTCTATATCCATTCTTCAACAAGAAAGTGGATAAAGTAGCATACCAAGCTCTTGGAGCTTGATGTAGCCCATACAGAGCTTTAACCACTTTGTATACTTTCTGAGGAGACTTAGGATCTTGGAAACCTGGTGGTTGAGACACATATACTTCTTCATCAATCTTGCCATAGAGAAAGGCACTCTTCACATCCATTTGATAGACTATAAACCCCATATAGGAGGCATATGCTAAAAAGATCCTTATGGCTTCAAGTCTAGCCACAGGAGCAAAAACTTCATCATAGTCTATTCCTTCCTCTTGTCTGTGTCCCTGAGCAACTAATCTAGCTTTGTTCCTGACAACCACTCCTCTTTCATCTTTCTTATTCCTATACACCCACTTTGTACCAATAGCCTCCTTCTTTCCATAAGGCAAATCTACTAGAATCCAAACCTTTTGAATCTCAAACTGCAACAATTCTTCTTGCATAGCATCAACCCAACTTTCATCTTCAAGAGCTTCTGAAATCTTCTTGGGTTCATGTTGAGATAGAAAACAAGCAAATAAACAGTGATGAAAGTCCTTATGATTGGTTCTCCTTTGCTTTTGAACATAACTAACAAAAGCATGAGCTTCAGAACTTTTATTGACTTTGCTTCTTGTTTGTACTGCCGATGTTGGATCTCCTAGAATGAGTGTTGAAGGATGAGAGGGATGAACTCTTGATGTGGGAATAGGACTAACATTCACAATAGTTTCCAAATTTGTGAAGTCAGCCACTGCACCCTCATCATCATAAGATGAATGTGTAAAGATACCATCAGTAGCATCTTCATGAATATCCTCAAGTGGAGGTATTTCAGAGTCATCTTCTTGAGAATTGGTTGTGTCAGTACTAACATGGTTAGTACCGCCAGTATTAACAAGGTTAGTACCGCTAGCTTTAGTTGTTTGGCTAACAGTACTAAAAATGTTAGTACTGCTTGACTTAGCAGCTTCTCCTTGAGTAACCAAGTTTTCAGTTTCTTGTTCAAGATTCGTCCTGAGAGCTTCAGCTTCCTCATTAGCTTCCTTTTCTTGGATTTGAAGTCTTGTAAGATCATCCAAAAAGATTTGTTCTTCTTCCCTTGGACTTCCTCTCATACTATCTGATTTGGAAGAAGATTTGTTTGTTGAAGAATAGGAATGCCATATTGGTAGTTCAAAGCAGTCTTGATCAGTTTCATCTTCTATTTGAGAATTCCCTGAATCAATTTTGTCTTTTGTACCTGAATCTTGTTTAGATTCTTGTTGACCTACATGAAGGTTAGCTTGATTCTCTGAACTAACATAATGATAGTTCATAGAATCAGTCAAATAATCAAGGTCAAAAAGCCAATTTGGTCCTTTCCCTGCAACATTGGGTTTGTTCTCTAAGAATTTTATGTGCAGATTTTCTTCAACTCTTTTGGTTACTAAATTATATACTCTAAAAGCCTTGCTTTGTAGAGAATACCCAACCAAAAATCCCTCATCAGATTTTCCAGCAAATTTGCCCAAGTGATCTATGGTATTCAAGATGGTCACATGGCACCCAAAAGGTCTTATATAACTTATAATTGGTGTTTTACCAGTTAAAAGTTCATAAGGTGTCTTGTTATGAGGCTTGGTCACTAATACCCTGTTAAGAACATAGCAAGCAGTACTAACTGCTTCAGCCCAAAAAGTGTTAGGTAAAAATGAATCTGCAAGCATGGTATGGTTCTTGCTTGCTCATAGCCGTCCTGTTTCTTTCTACTCAGCAACTCCATTTTGTTGTGGAGTTCTGGCATTGCTATATTCCCTTTTTGATCCCCCTCCCCCCCTCTTTTTTAAACCACAGAATTCATTAATATCCTGTTTTTAAATTCTGTTCATTATGCATTTCATCTACATGAAGTGAGAATCAGACTTCGCCACTCGGTGTATTCCAGTTTCGTAACAATTCAATGAATCACTTGAGAATGTTACATATGAACGGCAGCAGGATGCTCACTTTACAGAGTTTTGAATGAAGAAGATTACTTCTGACGAAAAATGGATAGAGAAGTGATCATACAAGACCTGCCCCTGAAACAAAGAACTCTATGATAGGACTGGTCAAATCTTACAATCTGACAACATATCTCTTTCGTATACTGGAATGTATATTCTTTAAAGAGAGGATCGTGACGAATACAAGTAAGATGAGACATCTTTGCGGATCATACGAGGTTGGAAGAAACGAAAGACGAGCAAGGACGTTTAACACAAAAGGCTCCATAAATCAAAGAATATAAGACAAGCTCATCCACAAGTCACAAGTCTCACGCGGAATCATTTCTGGCAAGTTCTGTCGCAAGCAGAGGAACCACGTGTTTTTGAGACTGCAGACACCGAACTGCCACAAGATCAAGAGGTGACACTGGAGGATCTACCCTAATGTCGACACGGTAACTCTAATGGTTCATAGATTGGTTTAAGAAACCAATCAAGCTCTGAATCCTGATCGTGGTTGGATAATGAAAGTCTATTCGACTATAGACCGCCTCTCAGAAATGGTATCAGCAAACTTGCCAAAGCATCACAACTCCTCCACGTTCGATTTACGAGCTGATGGAGCACTCCTATTGATCTTCTCAGCATATGTCATGCTTAAATCTGATGATGATAATCTGACACAAGAGATTCTATGTAGGACCTGCTTTACCTTCTTAAGGCACTTTGCAAAAGCTTCATGGAACTTGAATATCAACTTTGACGAGTGTTATTAAGCTGTATCTGATCAAACTTAATTGAAAACCATGAAGGCCATATAATACCCATTTGACCTTAGAAGCTGTTGCCGTTGATGAAGCTCCAGGTCGACAGTAGTTTCATGCTGACTACTTCGTCAACAACGGACCTTGAATATCTGAAAGTTGGAGTTTTTTGCCCATTCGAGAGCAAGGAAATACACACACTTTACACAAAACCAAGGCTGCGAAGTTTATAGACAAATATTGAAGGCATCGAAGACATGGTTTTTCCGACGTCTATGGAGTCCAGTAAGGTAGCTTTCGGGAACCAAATTTCACAAATTTTCAATGTGGGGTATCTCACACTGGGGTCCTAAACGACAAAAGTTCTATGGCAACGCAAGCAACAGGGAGTCCAAGCATGATGTGTTCTTTAGGAAAAGAATCATTGCAATAACCCATGTTAAAGTGATGAAGTGGTATGATTATGGTTATTTGGAGGAGTTTATCGTTCGAAGAGAATATCAAATATTACACAAGTTCAAGGAATGCGACTTTCTAAGACTTAACCTGCGTGATATTGAAGACTTGTTGCTTCTCTAGGACCAAAAGAAACTCTCCAACCCAGAGAAAGATGTCATCTTCGACCTGAATGTGGCATTGTGGATGTTTACCAGACGCGTTGTCATTCTTAAGCGGGTGGAAGACCTTCAACTGGGAGTCGAAAGCTACCAGAAGAAGCTTAATCTCACCAAGCCTGAGACTTTCAGATCTGACATCTCCAAAATGACCCCATACACTGCATACAAGAACCCTCAAGGTATCATCTATCTAGACAAGTACAAGAGAAACAGGTTGATGCGTTCGGATAAACTCTACAAGTTTTGTGACAGGACGCTTACATCTGTCATAAATGTGCTTCATGATATTGCTAACGACCAGAGGATGGAATATCTGCCAAAATGAAGATGGAGTAACTTGGACAGAAAAAGGTCCTGCATCATGATCAAGGCGATCGATCAGCAGCTGTTTGAGAGGAGATTGGTGAGGAATTTGGAGAAGTTTATTGGAGGGAGAGAATACAAAAATGACTTCAGGCTGCTTAAACGGACGATATGACTTTGTCATATCGTGTCCGTCTCTATATCAGGTCAATTTCTCGTATAATACAAATTTATGAATATCTATATATGTCGTGTAAGACTAGAATTAGGCATATATATAGTATTTGAGTGCGAATTTTCAAGAATTTCGTAGTAAATTCAAAAAATTTCAAATTAATGCACTTAAATACCATATTATTCCCTCATAATTTGAGGGGGAGCATTAAAATGTTCTGATAATCGGCTTGTTAATAATTGGACATTTTTTCCCCTGAAACCATGAATATTTGAATCAATTGATATTGAAAATATCAAGAGATTTGACATTTTTGATAAAGGGGAGAAAATGTGATTAAAATATATGGCTAAAAATGTGAATTTAAGGACTCAAGTGTAAGGTTCTCCTCTCATGTGCTAAACATTTTCGATTATCGATGCACATGTTGAGGGGGAGCATAACAAATGGTTTTACGGCTGTGAATGATACTAAAAGACCGACCATGTATTTAATTATTTGGAGTTATAAGGTGGTTAGGTATAGGTATTCGTTCCCACGATCCAGCCAGAACCGGAGGGATCTACCCAGGGACATTCCACTAGTTAGTGTAGAAGTTCATAGGTATGATATAAAAATGGAGTAAAAGTGAGAATAAGGGAAAAGTGCCAACTGAGATGGAGCTAGTACTGGAACAAACCCAACAAGGTACTAGTTATGAAGTCTCGGTAAGCACTGAAGGGGTTGAAGAATTAAAAAGAAAAGTTAAGATAAAAGGTGAAAAGAAAGAAGCCCTCCTTACACTTAGGCAGAAACCGGGTCAATACATCTGTTGTCTGAATCATAAAGATGATTGCTGACATTGAAGACTGACATTATGGACCCAGTGATGCAATGCACAACCCTTCCTAGCCACTCAGAATCTCTCAAAAGATTTTTGTTTCATTTCTCACGGATATTACACGCATTTCTATCAACTTTCTTACTCCGAGTTAGTTGATATTGAAAAGGTGACAGTCTGCTCCACCCTCCGATTACTAAAACCAAAGCACACAATTGAGTCTAGAGCCAAAAGAGATCATCCATAAATCTCATTAGGACACTTATCCAAAATATGCTTGCTAATTCACACAATGCGAAAAACAAGAAATATATGTCAAGAATCCTACACATCATCCTTGTGATTTTGCCAGAACATCAGAGTGACTCTTAAGTTGTCACAGTGAAGATGGAAATCCTGCTTGAGCCAACATCAAACAAGCTCTTGGTAGGTGACTTGTGAGATCCTACACGGATCAAATTTGTGATACTGGATATCGATTATTCTACATGAATCAAACTTGTTCCAGTATATGAATTGACGATTGATAAATTTTGAAATGCTTAAAACTCTATGTGAGATGGAAGGTAATGTGATACACATCGACTGATTTTCTAAATCAATTTTCAATCCTATGTCCATGGGAAGCCTCACAAGGGTATCTGGACATAGGAAAGTTGAACACGAATTGACGGCTTAATCGGGAAGATAGTAACTTACCGGTTCACTCTTACCGTGTTATATGCTTTGAGATGCTCCGGTAATGAGAACGGCTAGTGCAAATGCGAAACCCTGTCAAGGAGATTCTTCAGAATTCTACCTGATCACAGGCAGTATTTATACTGATTAACGGGGAACCGTGGTTATTACAACCGTATTCGATGAAGTGACAAAGCCACTTTCGTCCATACTTGTTGATTATCACTAACCCTTTCATGCAGGTAATCCCGATGGTCGCAGTTATTGGATCAAGACGAGTCAAGATTCAAAGCCACATGCTCATACTTGACCGACAAAAGTAAAGACATCATGAAAGCTCAAGTACATGTTTCAAGACTTCCGCTACTCTGATACCGTACGTCTTTCTTGAAGCGACGAAGTATTAAGTTGATACCGCACGTCCTCCATAAAGTGACGAAGTGTTAAAGTTAAAGAATATCAAGAAAGATGGTTACACACGCTTTCAACATCAAGAACAGTATGAGCATGTCGGTCCAGAAGTCACAAGATCACAAGAAGGCAAAAGATCACAAAACGATGAAAAGAGATTATGCTTGGTTGATGATCTCAAAGAAGCTCAAATTCACATTCAAGTCAAGCCTATCAGAACAAGCTCAAGCCTAAAGTCAAACATCACTACACCATGTTTACAAGATGAAGTAAAGAAAACAAGTATGCGAGTACAAGACTGAAGACAAAGCATAGTATGCTAGGTTTAAGTTTTTGTAAAATGGAGTGACCTCCCTTAGGGGGAGATTGTTAGGAACACAAAAAGTGTCGGTCACTTCCATTCTATCATTAGATAGCTTGTATATCAATATTTAGAAACTAAATAGTCTAGAAAGGCCCAAGGCCCATGGTAAGCCCATCAAAGGACCATGGTCGGCCATAAGCTAGGTATTTATACCCCTCTTCATGCCTTGGAGAGGGTTGGTTGTTCACTTTTCTAATTTAATATTTCCTTTTTCCTTTCTCTCTCTATAAGTGTTCATCCATCCTTTCTCTCTTTAGTTCTTCATACGTTTGATTGTGAGTTAAGATAATCTAGTATTATTTACTTTAGTATTCACAGTGACGAATGGAAATCCTTCCAGTGTCATTATTAAATAGCACCGCGGTAGGTGACTTGCGAGATTCTATATGAATCAAACTTGTGATAACTGGATATCGATTTTGGTCCAGTAAAAGAATTGACGACTCAATCAGTAAGATAGTAACTAACTGATTCACTCTTATCGTGCTGTCTGCTTTGAGACGTTCCGGTAAAGGGAACAAGCAAGCATGGTGAATCTAATACATTTGTGTTAGAGGATCTTAGGCTTTAAGCTGGAAACATTGTCAATGAGCTTCTTCTTAAATTGAATCTACCTGATCACATGTACATTATTTATACTGTAAAACGGTCCTCACGGAACCGGAGGTTAATGCTACCGAACTTCAACGAATGACAAAGCCATATTCGTCTATATCTGTTTATCACTAACCTTTTAAAATGCAGATTTAGACGACGGTGTAGCAACCTCACTCCAGCTGAGTCAGATTCATTACCACATGCTCATTGATGACATCAAATAACGTCGCTTTTATAGCATCATTTATCCCATGTTTCTTACCCATTTTGATTATTGCATGAATTGGTACTTAATTACTTAAAGTTGTTATTTGTAGTAATTATGGAGTAAATTGGTGAAGGTATACTAAAAGGCACACATTTTGGAGCTTAAACGAAGAAATCTCAATATACTGTTATGACAACCTATACACCGCATCCATCAAGGAAGATACAACGTATATGTGCCTGCACTTCACAAGAAACCACGAAGAATTAAAGACCAATACACCGTATCCAGAAGACTCTATACACCGTATTGAAGATTATTTGAAGATTCTATAAGATATTAAAGTGGCCCATACTCCAAGAAATCCCCAATACGCCATATTGACCTCAATCAATATGACGTATCGACGGATTTCCAAACACTATAAATACAAATCCCTAAACACGAGTTTAGGGTGTGCTTAAACATATTTTCGATACCCTAACCACAAAAGTCAATTTTAAGAAGGCAAGAAGAGCAAATAAGGTCAAGTAACGCGCTTAATTCCATAGGAAACACCTTGTAATCATCTATACTCTAATAATCGTTCGTTTTTTGGTATCATTCGTTTAACTCGGTTAGTTTACCTTGGTTGATTAGATTATTATTCTTGTATTCATTACAATGGTTATGGGCTAATACCCTTGGGTATTAGCCATGTTTATGATAATTTAATGTTTGGTTTGTTTATCTCGATTGCTTGCTTATTCGTTGGTTGTTGATTATGTTTATCAATTTATACTCGTTTACGTGCTTAAGTGTGCGACCTATCATTCAACTGGATCTAGGAATGCAAAATATAGAGCTAGCTAGATGCCGGGATAGCTCTCCATATCTGCAATTTATATATCTAGAATCATAGGATCACAAATAATGACCTATCCTTGCCATTGGTTTAGTGAACAAGTTGGACTAGCAGGTGACCTGGGATCAACAAATGACGTTCTGATTCCCTTGGTAAGGACCCAGATAGTGGACTACTAGTATATAAAGAGCCATTAAGTAGTAAGTTAGTAAAGTCTCGTTGAGCTATGGTTTAATAAGATCACCATTATTAATCTCCTAAGATAAATTATAATCAACAAAAATTACTTTATGCGGATGCGTTTAATTGTGACAGAATTGGCGTGTCTAGGTTTTAGGAAGAAGTACCGCCTAAATCTAGGAACGATGTACCCTTCGAGATAAGATAATCATTGCACTATTAAACAAACCAGCGTTCTATTTGATTAATCATGGTTAATACAGTTTCCTTATAATTGGCTTGACCGCTCTTCTATATTCTGATTATCAGCTTGCGTGTGTTATTGTGTTAAAAAGTATATTTAAGTTACCACCAAAACCCGTGCCAGTCTCTCAGACTGAAAACCCTCTCTATCCGTTAGAATTAGGTTAAGCATAGGTTTAACTTAGAATCAACTTAGATTATAACTAACATAGACAACTAAAATACTGGTAGACTTAGGAATTAACACTCTCGCTCTTAGTGATCGACACCTTACTTACCAACGAAGCTACAATTGATCGGGTATATCGCCCGTTAGTGTTGTTTTTAGGTGAAGTCGGCAAAATATAAATGTAAAACTTGATAATAAATAATACCTACACACAATGACACTTCACTCATGCTCAAGCTACAAATACATACAATAAGCATCAAGATTCAAGAATCAATAAAGCACAAGAATTAAAAACAAAGACTTCCGCAACTATGATCTTCAAGATCTTCCTTAAAGGTGTCAAGATTATCAAGACAAAAGATTGTCAAAGGAGATTGTTAGCCTCAAAATATTGAGTCAAACATGAAAGCTCGGTCACTCAGTTGGGAAGACTCGGTCTTTATAATATTCACGTTGTAATAGGCTAGTTAGGGCAACGAGCTCATATAATGTAATCTAATTGTGCACGTGTTGTGGGCTAAAGCCCAAGCAAAACCCGAGCCCAGCCTAAGAAGCAAGCCTAGGCGTCCCATGTTGACCCTAGAGCTATAGATACCCCTCCTCCTCAATGGAGAAGGGTTGGTTGTTCATTTGTAAGGTTTCATACATTTGGATAATCCACTATCTCTTTCTCTCTATAACTTCTTCCTTATTTTCTTCTTATTGATTTCGTGTCATATGATGTATAAGTAAAGATAATATAAGTTCTTACACGTTGTATCATGTAGGGGTGAGCATGGTGCGGTTTGGTTTGGGTTTTGACTTAAACTGAACCGCAACCGCATTTGCGGTTTCTATAAAAATAAGAACCGAACCACACCAAATTTTGTAGGTTTTAACCACACCGCACCATCACTTATGACTTATATAGTCATGTGGGTTTTTGCGGTTTTTGGTTTACAATGTTGTTTTTTTGGTTATAACAATCATATATTTAATGCAAACACACACATCATTTATACCTTATAAAAATATTAATGGGAATATGCAGTAGAAGCCTATAACACACAATAAATAATCAATGTGTCGTTTTTTGGTTTTTAATAATCAATGTGCTGCGCGGTGCGGGTTTTGTGGTTTAGTTGTACGGGTAAAACCGCAACCGCACCGCATTTTGCGTTTTTTCTTAAAACCGGTCCACCGTTTTTTGTCGTGATGTGATTTTGTGGTTCGGTTTTTTTACGATTTGCGGTACGGTTTCTGCTCGGTGTAAGGAATTTATAATACCAAAAATTAAACATAAGAAAAAGAGTAAACTGCAAAAATCATCCCTGTGGTTTGTAGTTTGTGGCACTAATCATCCCTAGCGGATACTATTGGCACTAATCATTCCTGAGTGGTGAAACTTTCGGCAAAAATCATGCCCCTAGCGGATGATTATTATGCAAAACTTTTGTTCAACTTTTTGCAAAAAAATCATAATCACTCATAAGGATGACTTCTTTGCCGAACATTTGCCACTTAAGGATGATTAGTGCCAATAGTATCGGCTAGGGATGATTAGTGTTACAAACTACATACCACAGGATGATTTTTGCAGTTTACTCTAAGAAAAATATTCTTAACCTTAACTTATATATATGGTTACAAAATCATTATCCATAACCAGGGTTAGGTAGTTAGGTCTGAGTTTCACATCTCATCATCCTTACTTAAATTCTTCCCCAAGCCATCTCTTCTCACAATTATATATATTCTCATATTCCCCCAAAATCAAATCAAATCAAATCACCATGAGCAACCAACCCGAAGCATCATCATCTTCTGAACCGTACGATCTGTTATTAGATTTACTCTTTTTGCTTTTTTATACGGTTAGATTTGGTTCTAATTTGATTTTGATTTACAGGAAAGGTGCAAAGAAGGATTTTTCCACAGCGATACTCGAGCGCAAGAAGTCTCCAAACAGGCTGGTGGTTGATGAAGCTGTTAACGATGATAACTCTGTTGTCGCTATGCATCCCACTACTATGGAAAAGCTTCAGCTTTTTCGCGGTGATACCATTCTCATTAAGGTTGTTGGTCCTTTTTTATTATTATAAAAGTTCATGTTTTGTTGCTGTAATTGTCATATATGTACCGATCTGTGTCTGTCACTTGTTTTTTACAAACTCTAGGTTGTTCAAATTAACTTTTTATTAGGTTTATGTTAATCATTGGGATATGTGAGCTGTTTGTTTCTGATACTGTGATTTAGGTTTTCTGGATAAGTTACGGTTTTTGAAACGTAGTGATACACCTCCTAGCTACTTACGAGTTTTGTAACGTTGAAAGTTATTAACGTTGGCTTATGAGCTTATTTGATTCGGCTTATATAATATAAGCCCTTATTTTCCAGCTTATTTTGAGATTTGTGGGCTTTTATAAGCTTATTACGATAAACTTATATAAGCTTATTATGATAAACTTATATAAGCCCATAAGTCTCAATATAAGCCACAAAATTGGGGCTTATGTTATATAAGCCGAAATCAAATAAGCTCATAAGCCCATATATAAGCCGAAACAAACACCCCCTCAAATTGGTTTTTTAGTTTAACTATAACTATAAATGATAGTGAGATAAAGTATCAATAAGTATTGGTTGTCTCAGATGGATGGAGTTGATTGTAAGCTTAGGATTGTTTTCTTTGGATAGTCTTCTGGCGGTCTAAAGATTTTATTTTTTAGAAGTTCTTGTGATCGGGTCTATTTGCCAAGAACAATTAAACGTATACTGGAAAACTGCGTATTCTTGGAAGTTATACGTTTTGTTGTTGTTTCACTTCTGTTTCTAAGCTCTTAAACACACTTCATCTGATTCCTACTAGCCCTCAGAATTTTGCTTTGTGTTTAAGAGGCTTTGATTTTGTAAGGCCTATTTCAGTTGAAGGCTTTGATTTTGTAAGGCCTAATTCAGTTGAAGTTGTCATGTCAAACACGTTTAATTTATTTGACTTGCGAGATGTTTCTTGTTCTTTAGCTATCTGCTTACTATAACATCAGGTGATGCTACTTGTGTTTTTTCTTATCTGGTCTTCGACATATATGCTGACCGGATTATGTTTTTCTATCTTGTTGCTTTACTATGCACGATGGATATTGCTTACTATTGGGTGGTCTCTAGCGGGTTCATTGTGTTTGACGAATTTGTTAAAAGGGAAATACATACAGCAAACCATAATGTGCTCATGTGTGGTATTTATGCATGTTATTCAAGTATGTTGAGCAAAATTTGCTTATAAATGTATTGTCATGACACCTTTTTGTGAGTGCTAACTTGATTATATGGGTTCTAATCTGACATCTGACATATTGTATACAGGGCAAGAAAAGGAGAGATACAGTCTGCATTGCTCTGGCTGATGAAACATGTGATGAGCCAAAGATCAGAATGAATAAGGTTGTTAGGACAAACTTGAGGGTTCGTCTTGGTGATGTTGTGTCTGTGCACCAGTGCCCAGATGTTAAGTATGGAAAGCGTATCCATGTTCTTCCACTGGATGACACTATTGAAGGTGTCACTGGAGACTTGTTTGATGCATATCTGAAACGTAAGTTCTGTTTATGATTTGTAGTTTGAGTATATCATTAGTTGCTTATGTTTGATTCCAGTTCTAGCTAGCCTCCATGACTTGTATTATGTATGCAGGGAGATACTTAACTTGTATAACATTGAACGTTTGTTCCTTAGTTTTGCATTTCCACTGATAATCTTAATGTGTGGGTAGCTAGTTGATTCAATTGAGTTTGTAACAGTAACTTTGCTACTTTCTATCAAGTTTGCAGTGTTTTTTTTTCTTTCTTAATTTGATCTTTAATTGGGCCTCAATGCGATTTGTGCAGCCTACTTTTTGGAGGCATACAGACCTGTGAGGAAAAATGACCATTTCCTTGTTAGAGGAGGGATGAGAAGCGTAGAGTTCAAGGTGATCGAGACTGATCCTGGGGAGTACTGTGTTGTTGCTCCAGACACTGAAATCTTTTGCGAGGGTGAGCCCATCAAGAGGGATGATGAGGATAGGTTGGATGAGGTCGGTTATGATGATGTAGGAGGTGTCAGGAAACAAATGGCCCAGATTCGTGAATTAGTCGAGTTGCCATTAAGGCACCCTCAACTTTTCAAGTCTATTGGAGTTAAGCCTCCAAAGGGAATTTTGCTCTACGGACCTCCTGGTTCAGGAAAGACACTGATTGCCCGCGCTGTTGCTAATGAAACCGGAGCATTCTTTTTCTGCATCAATGGGCCAGAAATCATGTCCAAGTTGGCCGGAGAGAGTGAAAGTAATCTCAGGAAGGCATTTGAGGAGGCTGAGAAGAACGCCCCATCAATTATCTTCATTGACGAGATTGATTCAATTGCTCCTAAGAGAGAGAAGACTAATGGTGAAGTTGAGAGGAGGATTGTGTCACAGCTTTTGACACTTATGGATGGATTGAAATCCCGTGCACATGTTATCGTAATGGGGGCGACAAATCGCCCAAACAGCATTGATCCTGCTCTCAGAAGGTTTGGTAGGTTTGATAGGGAAATTGACATCGGTGTGCCAGACGAAATTGGCCGTCTCGAGGTTCTTCGTATCCACACAAAGAACATGAAGCTTTCTGAGGATGTAAGTATACTTTGTCGAAATACTCATCTTCAAGCCACGCGACATTTGGTTGATCACTAACATTAAATAATAATTTTTGCAGGTTGATTTGGAAAAAATATCTAAAGAGACACATGGTTATGTTGGTGCTGATCTTGCTGCTCTTTGCACTGAAGCTGCACTTCAGTGCATTAGAGAAAAAATGGATGTTATTGACTTGGAAGATGAAACCATTGATGCTGAGATTCTGAATTCCATGTCAGTCTCAAATGAACATTTCTCGACTGCTCTTGGAACAAGCAATCCATCTGCTCTTCGTGAGACGGTATGTTGATATACATCGTTTTTATTTACGCTTTACAACATTAATTTAATTATCCGTCACTTTTGGTTTTGAGACAGGTTGTTGAAGTTCCCAACTGTAGCTGGGACGATATTGGAGGCCTTGAGAATGTCAAGCGTGAGCTTCAAGAGGTATTGAAAATGAATGACTTTTTATAGGTTTTTAAATGTATTGTGTTACTAAAAGTTCGTTTTTATATACAACAGACAGTTCAATATCCCGTGGAGCATCCAGAGAAATTTGAGAAGTTCGGTATGTCACCATCCAAAGGAGTTCTTTTCTATGGCCCGCCTGGATGTGGAAAGACACTTCTGGCCAAGGCTATTGCAAATGAATGCCAAGCAAATTTCATTAGTATCAAGGGACCTGAATTGCTAACTATGTGGTTTGGGGAGAGTGAAGCCAATGTTCGTGAAATCTTTGACAAAGCCAGAGGATCTGCACCATGTGTTCTTTTCTTTGATGAACTCGACTCCATTGCAACTCAGGTGCATAACTACACTTTCATATAGACATTTATTCACATGACTTTCAAGATTGGGAATATATATATAAAGTGTTTTGTTTATTGCAGAGAGGAAGCAGTTCTGGTGATGCTGGTGGTGCAGCTGACAGAGTTTTGAATCAGCTTTTGACTGAGATGGATGGAATGTCTGCAAAAAAGACTGTTTTCATAATTGGAGCCACCAACAGACCTGACATCATTGACCCTGCACTTCTACGTCCAGGACGTCTTGATCAACTTATCTACATCCCCTTACCAGATGAGGACTCCCGGCATCAGATTTTCAAGGCTGCAATGAGGAAATCCCCTGTCGCTAAGGATGTCGATTTGAGAGCTCTTGCCAAGTACACTCAAGGCTTTAGTGGGGCTGATATTACTGAGATTTGCCAACGTGCCTGCAAGTACGCAATAAGAGAGAACATTGAGAAAGTAAGCTTTTGATCCTTGTGTTTGATTTTATTTGCTTCGTTTCTTGTTGGACGACTAATGAGAACCATGTCTTTTATTGCAGGACATTGAGAGGGAAAGAAAGAGGAGCGAGAACCCCGACTCCATGGATGAGGACGAGGATGAGGTGGCAGAGATCAAGGCTGCTCACTTTGAGGAATCCATGAAGTATGCACGCAGAAGTGTGAGTGATGCTGACATTCGCAAGTACCAGGCGTTTGCTCAGACATTGCAACAGTCAAGGGGATTTGGGTCCGAATTCAGGTTCTCAGAAGCAACATCTGGTGGGACTGCTGCTGCTGACCCGTTTGCTGCTTCTGCTGGAGGAGTTGATGATGATGATTTATACAATTAGGTCTTATAAATTATCCCTTAAATGTCATGTTTATGAAAGAAATACTCTTGCAGGATCTCCAATTTGTGCATTTTCGTCAAAGCATTATGCTTCTCTCGATGGTAGAGATAACTTATTTGCTTCTGCATGATCTCTTTTGGAGTTTATCATTTGAACATATGTTTATGTATGGTTTACTTTACACTTTCCTTCGCTGGAAAATAGTACATTTCCTGTTTGAAGTTGGATTGTCCGGTTTTCAGTTTGTCGCAAGCTCATATGGTGGTGGTGTTTTTGAAGCATCATGTGTGTTAATGGTTGGATCTTTGGAGGTTAAGGCTTTACATTATCATTCCATAGTTCCTAGAACTTCATTCTGAAGGTTTGGAATTTATATATATGGTCTGGATCTGCAGACTTCATTTTTTTGCTTGGTTACCATTTATCCACAACAATTAAAATTGACCGGCTCTCAAGTGCTAGTCTTTTTTCATATCTTTTTCCGAACATGTTAGACTTGTAAACACAAATAACCTGTCTTACATAGTCAACACATCGGTAACTGGCTTAAAGTGATTGCTTTATGGCATGTGAATGAGGGAACGGGCTCTATGATTCAACAAGTGTTTGATTGTAAGTTTGATCTTTGAACCAAACGCAGCCGTTAGATTAAACCCACCAAGGAGGTTGGGTTTTACTTTGTCTTCTCCGATACCTATACTCGCAGCCAAACCAAACTCCCTCTTATTATTAGTGTTTGCCCAGACGCTTGTGCTAAAATCAGTTGACATGCTCCATGTCTGCAGCCGAAAGACTCCCTCTTGTTATTAACGTTTTCCCCACGGCTCATGTTAAAATCAGTTGACATACGTAACTGGGCTTCACTCTTTTGTCGTTTAGACTCTCGCTTTACTTCATGTTTTTAGTATTAACATGTCATTCATCAACGGTGGCAGACTTACTTAAGGCAGAGGCAAGAGGGTGTGCACGTGCATACCTTTTGAAAAACATATGTATTGTAAATTTTGTTTTTTGTTTATGAATTTTTGATAGTTTAACACTAAGTGCACACTCTCTTAAAGAAAATTAAAAGTGCATACCTTATGATCAATTTATGTGTCCGTCAGTGTTCATCTACTTCTAATTCTTATCTTACAAGTGCGAGACTCGAAAAAACATCTACAATTTAATATTCATATGAATCCTTTTCCGATTTACTTTCCGTATAATAAAAAAACAAGCTGTCGAAAAATGCATTACATTATACTTATATTCAAAACTCAGAAACGTCGTCGTATTTGGAGGGCGTGCTACAGTGGCCGGCCCACTGGGCTCCCAGTTTGGGCCGGCCCATTTAACTTTTTTTGCGGCAGAACCTTTTTAGTGAAGCAAATACATAGTATAGGCATCTAGATATTTAGTCACTTATGTTTTTGTTTACAAAATTTTTTGATAATTTACACCAAGTGCATACATCTCCTTAAAGAAAACGATAAAACAGGGCAATACTGTATAGTACTATTCTTTTCTCTATTGTCGCGTAGAATAAGGGGGTGGTCAGAGAGTGTGGGGGATGTAGTAGTGGTGGTTGGGGGGGGGGGGGGCGTGCGAGACACGTCATGGAGTTCTAGACTAGCTAGATGACATAAAAGTAATCTTATCTCTACACACCATAGACGCATAGACCTCGTTGAGTTGAACGACATCTAATCTCAACAATTTAATATTACCATATGAATCTCTTTTTCCGCGTGAGTGTTCAACTTCAGTCTCAGTCATACTATAACAATTAAAAAACAAGACTGATCAGATAAAACTGAGCTATGTTCACGAACATATACTGCTATAGTAAAGTACAACAACTCAGACACGAGCGTCGTAAATTTGGAGGCGTGCTACAGTGGCGACCGTGTAGCCCTACTGGGCTCCAGGTTAATGGTGGCGCCCGATTTAACTTCCCTCTATTCTCTTTCTTTATGCGTACCATAACAAAAGCAGTTGCATATGCTAAACTATCTAACGAAGATTCCAACAAAAGTATGCAGCGTCGCTAGAAGAGAATCTAAATAACCGATTACACTGATTAGCGCAATATCAGTATATTTCACTACCGTATAAAAAAAATATCTTGAGTGACTCTATCGATCATACAGAAGTCGTAGAATGTTTCGAAAACACAACACTCATAAGAACCCATAAGAGATAACTAGATATACACACTCATTAGAATAAGAAACGCGGTCATGCGAACCGAGAGTTAAAAGGAAGATACAGCATGATACCATTCGAAGAAATATAAAAACAACAGCATAATTAGTCTAAATAACGGCATCAGCAGAATCACGAGATCAAACACTAATTGACAATAACCTACGTTCCGATTTTTAATATCAGCATATTAAACCAAACCTTCAGAATTACGATTGTTCTGCAGGACTCATATGACGAGATTGATCAAAACAAATGCATAAATTTGTTAATATTTCATACCAAAGTAAACGCGCTATCACACACAACAAGACAAACTGTGCGTCGGAGATCCACACACAAATAATATAACACATACTATATTATGTTTCTTGCAACACACTTGCAATAAATCTATCTCAGCACGTAAACCAAAATGACTTTGCGCGGACAGACATGTAAGGGCTGCAACACCAATAAGCCGACACCATATCCAACAACTTCAAACACAGCGAAAACTGATATCAAACTATGCATAATATTTCAACACAGCGATCACAATAAAAGGATCGTAACACTGTAAACGCACCTACCTACAACCACAGTACATTTATGCTACACCCCAACATGCATAAACGTCAACAGAGATCTATCATGCAAGAAAGCACATACTATGAGATTACCTTCTTGAGATCCTCAGCCGAGACAATCAGCTAACGCTCAATATAAAAAAAATGCTCGGATGATTGATCGACATAGCTGACTAGATGCTATTTTTTATCAAAAGTTACTGGGCGGTTAATCATATGTTAATACTATTACATCAAATTTCAAAGGAAAAAAATTAAACTCAGGAGATACACAATGGGGCAAAGAGTATTTAGGCTGTGGTGCAACAAAATACGTAAGCTCATTGAGACATTTTGAATGCAGATAGACTATCTCTTATACAACACCATAATTGTATAAATTATAATCATCAATCCCTTGCGCGCATCGTCACAAGTTCTTGGCGAGTGACCGACCGCATTACACATTACATACACTATATAACTTTTTACAACTTCAAAATTAGATACACAACAAAACAAACAAAATAAAATTCACTCGCAGTCAGACATATGGACATTTCTTCTTTACAACTCCCTAGTAGCCAGATCCCTACATCAACACAAAAAACACACACACAATAGTATGACTGCACATGAAGAAAGCCTGAACTCGCGGCAACCACAATATGCCCATCTTGCATGCTATATACACATGCAAAGTATCATGACACAACAATGATACGGAGTCATAATACTAGGTAATAACATTTCGGTCGCATGTCATCAATAAACACTACTTAGCTCGGACACAATTACTATAGGCATATGAACTATTACTTACATAAGGTACTTGCACTATCTACCAATACAGCGTAGCGAAGACAGCATCGTTAGCCACTGCGTGCCACCGACATGCAGGTCTCGTCCTTCGAATCCATGGAGTCTATAGGTTCACACGCTCCACAAAACTATACTCTAGGGTAAGTCTCAATAGATCCTAAGCATACAAAAGGGAAAAAAAGAAAATAATCTCTCTTATGTTTGACATTAATATACACACACACAACACACTCACACTGAATTACATATCTTATAATTCAAAATCAGCAAGTGATAGGATCTCTCTACACATCACTTCTTTCTCTAAATGACAAATTACAAACAATCACACACATAACAATGCGTACTTCAGCACGTTGGCTTAATTTCAATACATAAAGTAAACACAAACCTCACATACTAGATATCTGCCTTTGTTCTGTCTAGTACGTAGATGTGAGCAATGAGCTCAAATCAAAATATTGCGACTCGGCACAAACATCCTTATAGACAAGAACAGGAAGGATTTCCACCTCCATTGCAACCATAGGAATAATACTGAATTGCATTTCAGCGATAAGGCAAGAACCTACACTCGCTGGTAATGGCGCTGTATGATATGTGAATGCCAGTTGACTCAAGCACGCATCAACTGACCACGATAGTAAGATAAAGCAGAGTATCCATATTAATAGTCACGTGTCTGTAGATAACTGGGTGGTGGGGAGGGGTGGGGGGGAGGGGATGTTGTTGGTGGGGGGGGGGGGCGCACCACGACAGGGGGGGGGGGGGGAGGGGGGGGGGGGGGGGGGGGGGGGGGGGGGGGGGGGGCCCAAAACGTTGGGGAGGACGCCACGCACAAATGAGGCGGGCTCTCTTTGAACACATGGCGGCGCCTCAACAACTGTACGTCCAAAGATCTTTCTTATTGCAGACCAATTCCCGTCCATGCATCACAAAGCCATAATCATCATACATTATGCTTGCGACTGAAAAAAAAAATTTGCTCGGCACAAAATATAAAAAAAAAATACAAAATAATGATTTATTCAGATAAAAAAATACCCGCGACATGAGGCCCAACACATAAACCCATATAAAAAAAACTATTAAACATGAGGCTCAGCCACAACGCGCGGGCTATTTTGCTTGATAAAAAAACCAGGGAAAAAAAACTAAAAAAAAAAATTGTCGACACCAATTAAAAAAAAAACCCCGCCCCGCAGCAACGCGCGGATAATTTTGCTTGTTATCACTAAATTCTCAATTGGAATATCAATCACTTGCCAAGAAACTTAGAAACCTCTGATCTTTTGAGCATTGGACAAATCTTTTAGCCGCAAACCCGGCTTTTTAATTAAATGTTCTTACATGGATATCGAAAGTGAAAATTTGGTGATATTCTGAAGTGGGAAATTGGTCACCAAGGATATTCCGAGTGAGGATTTGATGATAATGTATGCACCTAAAGTGACAGCTTGGTGATTTTGTTAGGCTGGGCGTTATGGTGGTGGTCGACCACCTGGTGGCGCCACCCACCACGTGCCATCCCCAGCCCCGAACCGCACACCAACTACATTCTTTTGCAGTGGTTTGCACTACCAAACTGTTTCCCATCTTTCTTTTTGTGTTTGTAGGGGTATATTTTTTTGGTGTGTATGTAAAAAATGAATTATTTTTATATGTTTGGTTTGATGATTATCATTACACGTGTTTGAGGGTGTGCTAATTGATTATGTGATGATGATGTGAAAGTGATACGTTTAGTAACCATAACACTTACATTGTGTTCTCGTGTTAAAGTCAAGAAAGAAAAAGAAAGAGAATGAAAATGACACATAGGAGTTTGTGTTCTCGAGTATCATTTAAAAAAGAAAAGGAAAGGAAATGGAAGTAAAGTTAGTGTAATTTTAGTATCGGCTAGGGATGATTAGTGCCACAAACTACAAACCACAGGGATGATTTTTGCAGTTTACTCTTTCTTTAATAACTAAACTCGAGAACACAGTGTTAGACTCACAGAAGTGAAAATTTAGTGATAACTTAATAGCTCCAATCCCCAACAACTAAGTTTTAAACTTCATGATCTTTGAAAAATATCCTTAACTACGAAATCTTGTATAAACAATCAAAATAAATAAATGGTTAAACCGCAAAAATCATCCATGTCAAAAATTATTCATAACAATCATCTCTAGAAAGCCAAGTTAACATAAACAATTCCTAAAAGAATGGTTTGTGCCAAACTTTTCATCAAAGTTTTTGCATAAATCTCATTCTTCCCTGATAAAAATGGTTTATGTTAGACATGTAGTCTCCCAAGATTATTATTCCTAATTAGTTTCTATCACAAATTAGTTGCATCAAAATAGCCAAACTACCTCATGATTTTTGCAGTTTAGTCTAAGAGATAGCCGATTCATAGATTATTTGATTTTGAGCTTCTATAAGTTTATTATCTCATAATGAATTTATATAAGCCTAAAAGTTTCGTAATAAGCCACAAAAAATAACTTACGAAACATAAGCCCGAGCCGGCTATATAAGCCGAAAAAAACGTATAAATTGATGCATCATTGATACTATATTATATACATTATAAATTTAGCAGGGATATGAGCTGGCAATTGGACTAAGCACATGGGTTTGGGCTCGCGGGTCGCTTGAGCTTGGGATACATAGCAAGTCGTTATTCAGTGAGTCACAACAAATATCGAATAACCATAAAACGACACCGTACACCAACACTCACTCCGTTGCGAAGCGCGAATTTGCAAACCTCGTTTATATTTATACTTGAACTAAACTTCATGATTACCAAATAAAGTCCAGCCCAAAACACAAACCCCCCAACCAAAACACAAACCCCCCCAAACTTAACTACTACTACAGTGCTTAACAACACAAAAAAAAGTCACTCTGAAACACAACCACCAAAACACAAACAAAATGTCAATCCAAAAAACAATCCTCCAAGACCTGAAAACACTAAAAAAACAAACCAATTTCCCAATCACCACCAAAAGAAGCAAAACTAAAACCACACCTTACAGAAAACTAACCAACATCCTCACTTCCATCATCACTCCAACCACCACTACCACTATCCTTCCATCACTCACTTCCAACACAATCAATTCAATACTCACTAACCCATATATCAAAACTAAAAAATGCTTATCTTTATTCAATACCATCTCAAATAACCAATCTTTGATACCCTTCAAGCTTGAAATTCATCATTTTCTGACACTTATTTGCAGGTCTATAAAATCAAGAAAATTTGAAGATGCTGAAAAGATTGCAACTTTATTACTTATTGATGGTAAATTTAGATACCCTTTTGAGGAAATTGTTTGTTTTTTAGGAAATGAGTGTTTTTATAAAAGATTTGTGCCAAAGATGATGAATTTGATTATGAAAGTGTATTCTGACAATGGGATGTTTAGTGAAGGGTTTGAGGTTTTTGAGTATATGTGGAAAAATGGTGTTGAGATTGATGAGAAGAGCTGTACTGTGTATTTGGTTGAGGTTATGAGATGTGGGAATTTAGGTCTGGGTTTGGTTTTTTATGATAAGATGGTGGAATGTGGTATAGATGTTTCGGTTTATTCTATGACTGTGGTTGTGGATGGTTTATGTAAAAATGGGGAGGTTAGGAAGGGTATGGAGTTGGTTGAGGAAGGTGTGGTTAAGGGTGTTAGGCCGAATGTGATTACTTTTAATACGTTGATTGACGCGTGTTGTAAGAGATGGAAGTTTGATGAGTTGGAGGAGATTTTGGTGTTGATGGAGAAGGAAGGCGTGGAGCTTAATTTGGAAAGTTATAAGTTTTTGGTTGACGGGTATTTGAGTAGTGGGAAGGTTGGGGATGCCGAGAGGTTGGTTATGGAGATGCATCGTAAAGAGATGAACGTCGAGATATATTTGTGGAATTTGATTGTTGTTAAGTATTGTAAGTTGGGGAGGATGGAAAGTGCGTTTGAGGTTTTTGATAATATGATTGAGAGAAATGTTGTTCCTAATGCTGAAACGTTTCGTATTTTGGTTAGTGGGATTTGTGGGATTGGGGAGATGGAAGCAGCGAAAGAGTTGGCGGATAAGCTACAGAGGAAGGATATTGATTTGGGTCATGATGTTTTCGATGATTTGATTGACGGGTGTTGTAAAAAGGGTAATTTTGATGATGCTGTTGAACTACTTTCGAAAATGGAGAAGAAAGGTTTGTTTGGTGATGTGCGTTTGTATAATATGGTTATCACTGGTTTATGTGAGTTGGATCGTGTTGAAGAAGCAACTAGATTTTTGAGCTTTGTCGTGAAATGTGGTGCTAACCCTGATTACTTTATCAAGTTCATAAAAGATGCAAAATAAACATGGTAGACACCTTAAAGCCGAAACCTTCACAGAAGAAACTTTTTTACAACATGGAAGTGATAGTTATTAGTTTAGCTATCCTTATATATTCACACACAAACTCACTAAAGTTCCAAAATTACAAAGATGACAAGCCATTAAACCGAAGTTAAGTATGATCAGGAGATAATGTAGCAGCAACTCTCCTTAGGGTCGGGCTTAGTGGTCCATCCTTGCCAAAGCTTGAAATGCTGTGAGATCGTCTCTTGACTTTTAGACTTGCAGAGGACACGAGTCTTCTCTCCCTGATGATACTCCGGCTGGGATGCGTCGAATCTGGGCTTGGCTCACTTTTGGCCCTCAAGAAACGGTCTAGATTTTGACTGTACTTGTCCCCATGGTCATGTTTGGTGGGAGATGCAAGCCTATGGTTAGAGTCGAATTCATCATCAGTGAAGTAACCATTCTCTTGAATATCCTGCATAGCAAGATCGTCGTACTCCTCGTCTGATTTGGTCGACTCCTCATCCACTGAACCTTCCATCTGCATTATTAGAGGAATAGAAAACACCCAATCAACACAATGCTGTTAAGAATCAAAACCAGAATCAAAAGAATTAATATGGGTATAGATACACATACCTCTTCATGCATATGTGCTTTCGCATCATCACTAAGATCCTCATCGCTATCCACCTCGAGATGATCATCTCCCTCTTCATCACTTCCATACACCGACTGCTCCTCCTTCAACTGAAAGTCATACAAAAGTCAGCGTCATTACAACTTGGAAAGAAAAGGAAACTAAAAATGAAATATACCTCTTTAGCAGGTCCATCAGAGGCCTTAGGTGAACTACAACATGACGATTGATATCTACTCCCATTGTCAGTAAGCTCACCTCTAGACTCATCAACGCTACTAGCACGGCTAGTGCAACCAAGGTCAGTTGGCCAAGCACTAATCCCAAAGTTACCGAATTGCAGATTAACTGGTTCAGCTTTTCCAATCTGCAAAGGTCCATAATCAGGATGTCCTATAATCGGCTTTCCGTCAGCATCTACAGAATGTACAGGCCATGCTTTTGCAACAGAGCCATCATTGTTTAGAAGCGCCATTAAACTCCTTGAAGAACCTTGTCTTTGAATCAACTGAAACATTCCCTTTGACGTTAAAGAGTTAGCTACACATTGATTTCTGTACTCTTCATCGACTACGATAACTGTATTAGTGGTTGGGTCACAAAGCTGTTCGCCTGCTTCACGTCTTCTCAAGCAGCTGAAAACTGTGGCGTGTATCGCAGCAACACTCTTGTCAACATTTGTATTATTTACTTTTGGAACTAAATGTTTGTCTGCTCTTTTGCAAAGGTACTCTTGTATTCTTCTGATATTTCTTATATACTTTACATACTTGTTTTTAGCAGGATCTAAAGTCATGTACTTTGCACGAACTGCAAATCTTTCCATGTGTTTGTCCTCGTTTGTTATGTATATCATGAATGGTATGATTGAAGGATGTTTTTTCATTAAACCCATCTGCATATTGTAACAAAATTAGCATTAGACGTTAAATTGCAAAGAAAGATATCCAAGGGAAAACTTTTTTTTCTAGATATTATACCACGAAGTTAAGGCTCAAGTGAACACCCTCCACGACCACTGATTCTTTGCGCTCTTCCCATGCTGTGATGAGTCGATCAAGACTATCAATAACCATCTCACTTTGTGCTTTAAACCCTTCAATTGCCATTTGTTTTGGGCTAATTAAGTCAACTGTAGCAGAAGTATCTTTAATTGGTTGGGGTGAAGTATCAAATGTTGCATTATTGAAATGCGATTGAGGTGAAACACTTCCATGTTTCTTTGCTTTTCTTTTGGCTTTGGCTTCTGAAACAGCCACTGGATCAAGATGCTCTCCTGCATGGTAGGTAGAAGACCAGAGAAGTGGATTTTGTTTTTCGTCAACAAAGCTCCTCATCATGTGCCGAATGGAGTCTGTAGATATAACTGTTGTGATCCCTAACCTGCTTGCCTGCACAAATAATGTGTTTTAACATCCAAAAGAAGTCATTAACATATCCAAACTGCAATCACAAATTGTAAATTATCAAGTAAGATTTTGAGTATAATTGTAAGAACTTATTGGCACAAAATAAACAAAAGAGCTAAAGAAGAGCGTCAGGCGAGATGGATTTACCAACAAAGCAGACAAAGTAGATTTGCCACATCCGCTAGTGCCACAAAGTAGAACCGTCACAGATTCCTTTCTTTCCCGGATTCTGTAGTAAAAGCAAAGGCAAGGGGTATTAAATTCGTGTACTCATCCTGACCTCAATATCCACACTCACAAATGCCTAACACACCAACTCGAAAAAGACATTGGAACAAGAAAATCTTAAAGATTAGACAACAAAAGTCGTAGAGACCAGTTATAGTGCAGCATATCTCTTAAGAATAAAGCATTGATTTTATGTTTGATACTGAAATCTTTTATTAAATTGAAAAATAAAAGGCGGGATCAATTTTGCTCTATCACTTGTGGATGCTTACACAGTTACAACGTTGATAATTAAATAATGTACATTAATCAAACAATCATCGGGGATGATAAAATTACCTGCAAGCGAGAACCAAATCAGCCCTCTGATTAGGACCGACATACTTGTATTCAGCCAATGCATCACATACTACATCTATAAACCTCCTCCTTTTGACAATAACAGTTGTCCGCTTTTTGTATGATTCAAACGGTATGCTCCTTATTTTATCAGCATTCTTTAACACATCGCTGCTGCTACTACCTCCTTCCTTATCAGACCGAGTATTCTCTTTCCCAGTAATAACTTTCAAGATATCGTTTCCAGTTTCAGTCACACCCATTGCAGCTAAAGTATCCCCTAAGCATTCTGTCCTCATAATCTCAAATACCCTTTGACTAATCTGGTAAAAAAAAGCACGTTGTATTCAGCGTTTGTCGTAAACATATTTTCTTGTACTAGTTTAGGGGATGCTTGGAATCACGCTTATCTCGTGTTGATACACCTAATAAGCAAATTTAAAGTTCTTTTGGATTTTTTGAGCAAATTTCTCATCCAACTGTAAGTGAATGAAATAAGCAGCTTTGAATAAACTTAAGTTTCTTTTAATTAAGGCACGACTCGTGAACCCACAACCTCTTGGTTGACGAAACTTCCACATACCAATAAGTCAAAAGCCCGTTGATAATCCAAAATCCAAACTAGTTATCTCATTATCATACGAGAATTACAAACATCCCCTTAATTACTCCAAAACGCATTACACCCAACTATCATAAGTACTTATAATCAGTAACATGCATGATGACATATAAAGCATAAAAATTAATTCTTGATCTAATGACAAGAAAAGAAGACGAGCAAACCTTAAAAGAATGTCTAGCTTTACAACCCATCAACTGCAAAGTGCTTTGAAGAACATGTCGTGTATACCTAAACGTAGACAATCCATCATCACCATCTTTCACCACTATATACAACAATTTTGCAACCTCCATCCTATATATAACCTGTTACACATATATCATGTATTAATGAAATAATACCATAAATATATTTACAAAAACATAACAATGCAGTTTGATTCATAAAAAAAGAAAAGAACATAGATTCCTTACGTGGAAGATGATCTTTATATAAAATCAAAGATGGACATTATGTAAATCCAGAAACAACATTGTGATTATGATCACTTGTAGATATATATATTATAAGAAGAACATTGTGTGTATGTGTGTGTGTTTTTTAAGGTGTGTTTCCACGCATCAGCGTATGCAGCACTCCACGAGTCGTCTTCTCGTTCTTGTTTGTGTTTTTGTGTTTCTCTCTGTCTATGTTTTTATGTCTGTCGGGAAATTTGTTGAAATTTGGGTGAAAATTCCAAACCCTACCCAAGAACAATTCGTGACTTTCTATTTAATAATGTCTCCAACTTATATATTTTTTATATGTAACTTTTTTATTGTATCGCCACTACTCCATCTTATATTATGATTTCTCTCCTTTACCAACTTTTATTGTACTTTGACCACATTAAACAAACGTTTAACAGAACAATACAAGTATATGTCTAATTTACATAAATAAAATAATTTTAATCAACTGGTTGTTTTTATGTACATATATGTAATCGATATGAGAAAACTTAATCATGTCTTTTTTTATTTTCGAAATTATAATGCTTAGAGCTATGTTTAAGATATTACTCATACATTGTTAGTACAAAATTCGTGTCGGGTTTAGTAGTATCAAAGTCCTTTGTCGGGTCGGGCCCCCAAATGACTTGAATGCTTGATCTTGTACTAGAGCAAGAGAAGTGATGATTTTCTGCACAATTAAAAGTAAACCGTTAGCCTTACCGTGGGTACGGACCCCACGATTAGACTCCGGTGTGAGAGTAAGTATTCATATTGTCAGAGTATGTCAGAGAGAATAAGAATAATTGTGTACCTTTTGGGATGTATTGTGACCCCTATTTATAGGTGTCTAGTACTAGGGTTTTCTAGTATTTTGGTTACTTTAGTAGCGGCCGGAGTGGGTCCCTTGTCGGGCAAGGGTCCGCGACAATCGTGTTAAACGGACGCAGATATTCTGCGGACGAATCGTCTTATAGGTGGATCCGCGGACGGATCGTCTACAAGTGGATCCGCGGACGGATCGTTAAGTTCGGGGCCGAAGCCCACGCGAGATTGGGCTTTACCATGGCCTGTTATTGATAGGTTTAGCCAAGAAGCCCAAGTGATAATGTGGCCCAAGCCCAGAGGCTTGGTACACCCAATTCTAGACGTCTTCAAGTCTCCCCCAGTCTAGAGTGTGATATTCCGTGGGTTATTTCTGCTGTTGTCGGGTGATCAATGCTAGATTCACTTTATTTCCTCCTTTGAGTTATTGTTTTTGTGTTGTACGTCTTCTGAGTTGGATAATCGCTTCGATTACGTTGGATCGTTGCTGTCCTTTAACCTTCTGACTATGTGACAGCCTTTTCATCAGTTTCATGCGCTTTCTAATCGTCGATTAGGCAAGTGTGTACTACACGCCACCCCCCCACCCCCCCCCCCCCCCCCCCCCCCCCCCCCCCCACCCCTGGCATCATCCAAGTATCGGTAGGAAGAAACTACTCCCAAGGTATTAAAATACCCCCTTAATTTTTACTGTTTTTTTCTCTTCTCGAAATCTCTTCCCACCACCATTGTTATTTCTTAGCGGCTTTTACTTCTATAGCTCCTCGTGCGTTCACTCTTTCCTCGTTTTCAGATTTTTCGTGACTTCAAGGTTAGCAATTTATCTTAGTCTTTCTTTCAAAAATGGCTAATAAACATTTCTATTATGACCGGAAATGGTAGAGTAGCTTTTGCAATTGAAAAAGAAAAAACTTATTATATTCCCCGATGAATAGTTCATCCTACCGGCACCGGGGCTCGGGATAGGACTATCACCCAATTTCCTGAGGGTAAAGTGGGTGTCTATACTAGGTTGTTTGATTACTGTGGCTATAGGATTCCTCTTACCAAGTTTTTTGTATCCGTTCTCAAATATTTCCGTATACATATTTCTCAATTATCCCCCTTCGGTGCTGCTCGTATCTCTCACTTCGAGGTTTTGACGCGCGTACTTGATCTTGGCCCTCGTTAGCTGTTTTTTCGTGCGCGTTTTATACGGTATGTATAGTGATGATTATTTTCATTTGCAAAGTTCCCTATGGCTACCTGTTCTTAGTCTTCTACGAGCCTCCGGATTTATTAAGAAAATGGAGGCGGACCATTTTTTCTGGGTTGATTCTCGAGCGTTTCCTATCTCCGTTCCTTTGTATACTGGGGGCGTGTTGGAGAAGGATCCGGCTCCCCATCTCACTGCTCGTCAAGATCAAGCTGTTCAGGTCCTTTCTTCTAATAAAGCTCCCTTCTGGCGGTATCCGGAATGCTTCTTAGCTCTTGTGGGTTTAAGTCTCTACTATCCATTTGGTGAAAATACTTATCCAGCTTTTGAAGGGACATGAAAGAAGGGTGGGTGGGAAAAAATACTTTAGCCTTGATGGAATGGCTTTCCTTTTATATATATATATATATATATATATATATATATATATATATATATTGTTTATGGTGTTTAGTCTTTTGGTATTTATTTTGCAGACATGGGTTTGCTTGACTATATCAGGACCGCTGACCCCCGGAAGGTACAAGCGGTAGAAGTTCGAAAAGGGGAGGACAAGTGACGATGTTTGATGTATAAAACATTGCTTTGTTCCATGGATGCTCCTGCTGTGGAACATCAAAGCAGGCGGTAGTGTGCTTTGGCGCTGTGCTGAGCGTTGCTAGGCTGAACGTCTTTGGTGAAGGAGAAGGAGACGAATGTCCGCGGTGGTTCTTCGTCTCCAATGATCAGGTTTCTGTTGTGGCTGCGGATAATTCCCTTATTGATGCGCGGAGTAGTCGGCTCTTAAGTGTGCTGTTTCAACAGAAGGATACTGACATCTCCCATCCGTGATTCTCGTGCATTCATATCTCAAGTACCGCCCCTTGATGACTCTCAAGCTGCTGTGGAGAGGGCCAGGAGCTGATTTCTTCCTTGTCTCCTTGAAAGAGATGGACTTGACTCTGAGGTATGACTTTTTACTCAGTTCTTCTTACGGGGGGGGGGGGTGGGGGTTACTTAATCTTATTCTGCTGGTTTCTACTCTTCATTTCCGCTTTTCGTTTGATTTTAAGAGAAGATGGAAGCCCAGTAGGAAGACAAGCTCAGGGAGTTGTACAATAGTCTGGGCCAACTTGAGGCACACGTGATGATGTGTCTGGTCGCCTGGAGGGGGTAATTTTACCCTGCTTACCTGATGCTCTAGCTTGGGAGAGATGGCATGCTGCCCACGGGATGGAACTTGCTATGGTTAAATGTTTGAAGTCCCCTGAGTACCAAGGAATTTTGGGTCATGCTTTAGGCCGAGCCAAGGATTATGGTATGCAAGAAGGTTTGGCGGCCGGACATGAGCATGGAATTGCTGGAACCCCACTTTCCGCCGTCATGGCATACAATCCTTGAGACTGACAGCAGAGTTGGAGAACAACTATTTGACGCGGTAAGGGCTCTTGAAGTAGCGGATTTTCCCTGGGTTCATTTGGTTGAAGTCACAAGATAAGATTCGGGATGACGATAGTCTTAGATTGTTTTTTACTGGACGGACCTTTGGCAAGTCTTCCTGAAGCTGCTCATCTTCAATCGTGCCTTGAGCAGCTCACCATCCCTATCTATCATGCCGATGTAAATGCCGTTGCCGGGGAGACCTCTTTGTCCTTTGCTATTTTTAACGTTCATACTCGTGCCGAAGACGCAAAAAAGTATGCCGCAGCTCTTTACGTCCAGTATTTGCTTCCCAACCACTTCATCCCTTTATCCAAATCCGCACATCTTACACATCTCACACACACCTCCCAAATCCCCATTATGTTGATGGTGGTGGACTATAGTTTCTCATCCTTTGTCCTCTCAAAACTTGCTAGGTGAGGCTAGCACTTCTGTGGTTATCTCCTGTGTTGAGGACTTGGACACGGATGAAGATTTGGGGAGCGTAGTTTGTATGCCTCAACTTAAAGATCCTCGTTTTGATAATTTGCACGTGGTGACTGCATCGTGGTCTTGTTAATATCGCACCCCTTGTTTTTTGTTTTTGGATTTATGCGTGGCCGTATGTGGTCATTTGCAGCTGGTATTGTAAATTGACCTTTAAACTTTGGTAAGTTTATATCTTATTGGAAGGATTCGTGTAGGTCGTACCATTAACAGTTTTTGATTGCTTATGTTTGCTATCTTTGTTTATTACTGGTGTACGTTCGTAATAGATAGTCTTGTGAATATTTGTGGGTTATTCTCCCGGCGCCGGGCTTGCAATACCTCTTACGCGCCTGAGCTAATTTTGAGGTTGCTCAAACCATTCAATATACGGATAAAATATTTTTGGGAGGCATGGCTCTTTGCATTGCGCGTTGTTTTAAAATTAATATAACTTTGGCAAAGTAAAGACCAATTAAAATTTAAACTCGTGAGGTAGCTTAGCGTCCCCACTTTTCATGTGAAAATATCAAAAATATTACAAGATGCGAATAAATAAAGGGAAATTGCCCTCCGGAGCTATATGATCGGGCGAATTCTTACATTTTCATTGTAATAACACTTTTGGATTACAATGTTTCCTGTCCTCGCATGGTCATTTCTTTGCGGTCTTTGAGTTTGTTATGCTACTTTTCCAAGGGACTCTTAAACTGCGTACGGTCCTTCCTCACTTGGTGTCAAGTTTGCATTCGTTTCCTTGGATTTGACTTGCTTCATTGCTGCGGTAGACCATGTCGCCCGGCTTGAAACTTGCATCGCGGACTCTTGAGTTGTAATATTTTTCCATCTTTTTCTTGCTTTTTGCTTTTTGTATTGCTGCTTTCTCCCTTCTTTCCTTTATGAGGTCCAAGTTGATTCCAGAGCTTTGTTGTTTTTTGTCAGATCTATCTCCGCAGTCCGGAGTGTTGGCATGCCTATCTTCGCCGGGATAACGGCTTCCGTGTCGTATGTCAATGAGAATGGTGTTTCCCCGTTACTTGACTTGATCATTGTACGGTGGGCCCATAGGACATGCGGAAGTTCTTCTATCCAATCCTTGCTTTTTTCATCAAGCCTTGCCTTTATTCCTTCTCCTAAACTTCTATTTGCTCTTTCAACTAGACCATTTGCTTGCGGGTGTTTCACGGAAGCGAAGCATTGACGGATGCACAGTTTCTCGCACCAATCTTTGAATGGATTATCACGGAACTGCTTTCCATTGTCTGATATGATCTCCCCTGGTAGGCCAAATCTGCAGACAATGTTGTCCCATACGAACTTCTTCACTTGGTTGCCGGTGATGGTTGCGACGGCCTTTGCTTCGATCCATTTAGTGAAATAATCGATAGCAACAATTAAGAATTTGACTTTACCTGGTCCTTCCGGGAAAGGTCCGGCTATGTCTATCCCCCACTTATAAAATGGCCATGGAGACGTGATGGGGGTCAAGTTCTGCTGCGGATTTCTTGGGACGGGACGGTGTATTTGACAGTCATTGCATTCCCTTATCAAGTTCCTTGCATCCTTATGCATTGTTGGCCAGTAATATCCTGTTTGGATTACTTTGGCAACTACAGATCTAGGTCCGGAATGCTGCTTGCACGAACCCACTTCCATGTATTTCTCTTAGGACGTTGTTTTGCTGGAGTGGTCCGATCGCACGAAGCCATGGTCCTAAAAGGACTTTTTGTAGAGAGGTTCACTTGATCATTGGCATACCCATGGCCCTTTCCGACGTACCGCTCTAGGCTGCCGCGCCGTTTTTATCCTCTGGAAGGATTTCTTTTGTCAGGTACTCACAAATGGGTGTCATCCATGTATTGCCTTCTTCTTCTACTATGTCAAGAATTTCCTTTTCATTTATTGACTTTTCCTTCAATTCTTCCACGAGCCACGGTTTGTAGATGCGCGATGCTTGTGGACCGATCTTTGGCTCAGGGCGTCGCTTTCAGGTTTATACCTTTCATGGTATTTGTTTGATAGGAAATTCCGTGAGCTTTTGCCAGTGTTTTTACGTTGTTTAAGTACCGAACCATGCCTGAATCTTTGGCGATGTAAGATGACGGTTAACTTGATTGGCCACAAAGTCTTGAGTCAACATTTTGCTTGCACAGTTCTTTATACCCATTTGTTCTGTGATCCGGAGAACCGGCTATTAGTGGCTTCATATGCCGGTACATTATTAGTGCCTCGATATCTTAAACCTCATGGCATATGTAATTCTGCCCTTCCGGATTTTGTTAGTATCAGACTACCTCGGAGCCATCTTGAGGACGAGCCGTTCTGTGAAACAATGTCCACCGCTCGGTAGTACCTACCGGTTCTGCCATGAGTTTCGTTCCGAAGACTATTTCTTCCGGTCGTTTCCACCCCCCCCCTTCCCCCTCCAAACCTTCCACTCCTTCCCCCTACAATAAATCTGTCAATATTTGGCCTTTGATTACGGTCCTTGGTCTATATTGGATGTCATATCCTTCTAACTCGAATTTCCACTTCAGCATCCTTCCAGATATTTCCGAACTTGACAACAGTTGCTTTATCGGTTGATTTGTTATTACAGCGACCGTGTGTGCTTGGAAGTATCTTTTCAACCGTTTACTTGCACTGAGCAAGGCTAACACCAACTTTCCATAGGGGTATAGTTGACTTCCGGGCCTCGTAGAGTGCGGCTTACAAAATATACTAGTATTTGCCAGCCTTCCCTGTCCGTCATTAAGACCGCGCTGATAGCTTCTTTTGTTGCAGCCAAGTATATGATTAATTCCTCATTTTCCCTTGGTGCGGTCAGTGTTGGGAGCTCCGCAATAAGTTTTTTCATCTGCTTGAAGGCCTCTTCGGCTTTCGGTGTCCATTGAAATCGCTCTTTTGTGCTAGTTTTTTCATGTTTGAAAAAAGGTAACAATTTTTTCTTGCTGAATTTGACAGAAACTGGTTTAATGAATGACTTGCAATTTTCCATTTAGCTTCTGCACGTCCTTAATGCATCTCGAAGATGGTAAGCTAAGGATTGCGTCTGCTTTTTCCGTTTTTTTTCGAGGGACATGCTTCAACCCGTGGTGCTTACTTTGTTAAATCCAAAATAAATTCCTGCCTGCATTCAGTTGTGCATTTCTTTGGATTCAATTTCATGTTTATCTGTCGAAGGGTTTTAAATGTTTCTGTTATGTCTCAGATGATTTCTTCTTTCCGTGTCTTTTAGGGTCTTTATAATTAGGTTCAATAGTCATATACCTCTAAGTTGACGTCCCAATCTGCTTTTGAATGCCTTATCCACTAAGCGTTGATATGTTGACCCGCCATTTTTTAAACCGAACGGCATCTTAGAATAGCAAAATATCCCTTGGCTTGTTATGAAAGCCGTTTTTTCTTCATCCTCTTTTGCCATCTTAATTTGGTGGTACCCCTTGTATGCATCCAAGAAGCATTTGAAAGAATACCCACAGAGGGACTCCACCTTCCAGTCTATTTCTGGTAATGGGTAACAATCTTTGGGGCATGCGTTGTTAAGATCCTTGAAGTCCACGCCACATTCCAAGTTCGTCATGCTTTTTGGACCATTTCCGGATTAGAGAGCCTTATGTGATTAATGGACCTCCTTCATGATTCAGGTTTTCCACTAATTTTTCTACCTTTTCCTGGATTACCTTATTTCTTACTGGTGCCTGTCCTCTTTTCTTTTGCCTGACTGGTGAATATCCCTCCCGGATATTCAGGTGGTGTTCCGCGATGTTTCGTGGGACGCCCGTCATATCGGCTGGCTTCCAAGCGAAAATATCTAAGTTTTGCTTAAGCAAAGAACATAGTCCTTTGCGTCCTTTTTCTGTTAATGTTGATCCTATGGCAACTGTCTGTTCAGGGTACTCCGGGTGGATTGCTATATTTATTTTCTCTTCCAGTACTTGGTTTACTGCGGGATTCTGGATGCTAGGTTCGGAGATCATAGCGCATTCCATAGGAATGACTCTACTACTTTGTAGCGTTACCGTGCCGCCTTCAACGGGAAATTTTAACATTCCGTGTGCTGTTGATGGTACGGCGCGAAGTTTCCTTATACCCGGTCTGCCTATTATTGCATTGTGTTGGGATGGTGACCTGATAACCATGAAGTTCATCCATGCGGAAGTGGAGTGTACTTCATCACCAATTTTTACTAGCAAGGCTATCTGGCCTAGTGGCCAAATGGTCTCTCTACTGAATCCGATAAGGTGAGTGGTGGCCGGAACCATCTGATCCCTTATTTCTTTGCGGAGTTTTAGTTTTATATGAACCATTGTTCATACAAGACTTCTGAGGATGCTTCGCCGTCAATGTATACCCTATGCACAAAATGTCTGCCCATTTCGAATTCGATAATCATAGGGCTTCCATCCGTGTCTTCCCTTAGGCGGTGGAAAAGAAAAAGGACATTGCCGTCTCGGAGAGAAGCTTTGGGTAATCATAGGTTTGGCCACTCTTTCCCACGGGTTGGCGCAACTTTGATTGTACAAAATTCGTGTCGGGTTTAGTAGTATCAAAGTCCTTTGTCGGGTCGGGCCCCCAAATGACTTGAATGCTTGATCTTGTACTAGAGCAAGAGAAGTGATGATTTTCTACACAATTAAAAGTAAACCGTTAGCCTTACCATGGGGACGACACACGATTAGATCGGTTTTGTTGAGGAGTAAGTATTTATATTGTCAGAGTAGGTCAAGATGAGATTAATGAATAATTCGTAGTTACCTTTTGGGATGTTATTTGACCCCTATTTATAGGTGTCTTAGCACCAGCGTTTCCTAGTATTTCGGTTAACTTTAGTAGTAGGCCGGATTGTGGGTCCCTTGTGGGTAAGGGTCCGGCGACAATTTGTGGTAAACGGACGCAGATGTTCTGCGGCGGATAGTTAATAGGTGGATTACAGCGGTACGGTTAGTCATAAGAGGATCCCGCGGTGAAGCGAATCGTTAAGTTCGGGGCCGAAGCCCACGCGAGATTGGGCTTTACCATGGCCTGTTATTGATAGGTTTAGCCAAGAAGCCCAAGTGATAATGTGGCCCAAGCCCAGAGGCTTGGTACACCCATTATACGTCATCAAGTCCCCCCAGTCTAGAGTGATATTGCCCGTGGGTTTGGGTTCTTTTCTTGCGTGCGGTGATCAATGCTAGACTTCTACTTTATTTCCTCCTTGAGTTATTTGTTTTTGTGCTGTTACGTCTTCTGAGTTGGTGACGCTTCAATTACGTGGAGCGTTGCTGTCCTTTTACCTTCTGACTTGTAACAGCTTTTCACTAGTTTCCATGCGCTTTTCTATCGTCGATTAGGCAAGTGGTACACACGTGGCGTCATCCAAGTATCGGTAGGAGTAGCTATCCCAAGGTATAAATACCCCTTATTTTTACTGTTTTTTCTCTTTCTCAACAATCTTTCACGCCATTGTTAATATCTTAGGACGCGATTGTCTTCTTACTACTCGTGCGTCACTGTCCTCGTTTTCAGTTTTTGGATTCAGTTTAGCTTTTTATCTTAGTCTTTCTTCTCAAAATGGTAATGTGTGTGCACATTTTCTATTATGACCCAGAGAAAGAAATGGTATAGGAGAGTTTTGCAATAGTTATTAATATTCCGATTGAGGTTCATCTACCGTACGGGGCGATAGGACTTCTACCAATTTCCTGGAGGTAAAGTGGGTGTCTATACTAGGTGGTTTGATTACTGTGCTATAGGATTCCTTCTTACCAAGTTTTTGTATCCGTTCTCAATATTCCGTTTATAATATTTCTCAATTATCCCCCTTTGGTGCTGCTTGTATCTCTCACTTTGAGGTTTTGACGCGCGTACTTGATCTTGGCCCGTCGGTAGCTGTTTTCCGTGCGTTTTATACGCGTATGTATAGTGATGGATTATTTTCATTTGCGAACGGATTCTCTTATAGGCTCTTCTTGTCTCTTCGAAGCTCTCTGATTTATTAAGAACTGAGGCGGACCATCTTTTTCTGGTTGATTCTCGAGTTGTTTCTATCTCCGTTTCCTATGTATTACTGGGGGCGTGTTAAGAGAAGGAATCGGCTCCCCTATATCACTGCTCGTCAAGAGCAAAGCTAGTTAGGTCCTTTCTTCTAATTAAAGCTACCTTCTGGCAGGAATCCGGAATGCTTCTTAGCTCTGTGGGGTTTAAGTCTATATTATCCTGTGGTGTGATGAAATACAAATACTTATCCAGCTTTTGAGGGACCTGATAGAACGGGTGGGTGAAAATACTTAGCCCTTGTGGGAATGCTCCTTTTATATATATATATATATATATATATATATATATGTTTATGGTGTTTAGTCTTTTGGTATTTATTTTGCAGACATGGGTTTGCTTGACTATATCAGGACCGCTGACCCCCGGAAGGTACAAGCGGTAGAAGTTCAGAAAGGGGAGGAACAAGTGACGTTGTTTGATAGTATAAAACATTGCTTTGTTTCCCTGGATGCTCCTGCTGTGGCACATCAAGCAAGCGGTAGTGGCTCTGGCGCTGGTGCTGAGGTTGCTAGGCTGAAGTCTTTGGTGAAGGAGAAGGAGACGAAGTCCGCGGAGGTTCTTCGTCTCCGTGATCAGGTTTCTGTTTTGGCTGCGGATAATTCCCTTTTGAGCGCGGAGGTGTCGGTTCTTAAGAGTGCTGTTTCACAGAAGGATACTAACATCTCCCTCCTTGATTCTCGTGCTTCATATCTCAAGTCCGCCCTTGATGACTCTCAAGCTGCCTGTGGTGAGGCCAGGAGCTTGATTTCTTCCTTGTCCTCCGAAAGAGATGGACTTGCCTCTGAGGTATGACTTTTACTCGTTCTTCTTACGGGGTTTTTTTTTACTTAACTTCTTATTCTTACAAGTTTCTACTCTTCTTTCTGCTTTTCTTAATTTTAAAGAGAAGATGGAAGCCCAGCAGGAAGAACAAGCTCAGGAGTTGTACAATCGTGTGGCCGAACTTGAGGCACACGTGATGGATGTGTCCGGTCGCTTGGAGGGGGAATTTTACCCTGCTTACCTGACTGCTCTAGCTGGACGAAGGTGGTTGTTGACCAGTCCTCTATGAGCGACGTCTTGAATTCTGGAAGATGCAAACTGATTCTAATGCGTGGGTACTATTCCTCGCTGGAATATAACCAAAGACTCACTGCTAGATGTCGGCCTTTCGTGTCGTACGTTGGTTGATAGTGTCGCTCCCACGACCTTTTACTCCACACTTCGCAATTTGGTTTATGATCATGTTTGAGGAGTTATTGTGGGGGCGGCGGACAGATATGTCTTGGGTCGGAGTGAGGTTCCCATGACTGAACATGTGATGGAACTTAAGAGAAGCTTCGGTTGGTATGTTGATGCTCGGGGGGGGGGGGGGTGGTTCTTCTTAGGGGGAAAAGGATGCTGGATTGCTAGGCTGAAGCTTTGGTGAAGGGAGAGGGGACGGACTCGTCCGCGGAGGTTCTTAGTCTCCTGTGATCATGTTTTAGTTTTCACTCGCGGCTAAGTCCTTTTGAGCGCGGTAGGTGACGGCTCTTAAGAGTGCTGTTTAACAGACAAGATACTGAAATCTACCTTCTTGATTCGCGTGACTTCACTATCTAAGTCCACACTTGATGACTCCGAGCTGCTTGTGGTGAGCCAGCAACTTGATTTCTTTCTTGTCATACTGAAAAGAGATGGACTGTGCCTTGAGGTATGAATCTTTACTCGTTCTTTTTACGGGGTTTTTTTTTACTTAACTTCTTATTCTTGCAGGTTTCTACTCTTCATTCCGCTTTTCGTGATTTTAAAGAGAAGATGGAAGCCCAGCAGGAAGCACAAGCTCAGGAGTTGTACAATCCTGTGGCCGAACTTGAGGCACAAGTGTTGATTGATGGTGTCGGTGACCTTGGAGGGGGAATTTTAACCTGCTTACTGACTGCTCTTGTGGACAAAGATGTGTGCTGACCCAGGGATGGAAATTGCTATGGTTATTGTCTTGAAGTCCCGAGTACCAAGGAATTTTTTGGGTCATGCTTAGGCGGGCGTTGGATTATGGTATGCAAGAAGGTTTGGCGGCCGGACATGAGCATGGGATTGCTGGGACCCCACTTTCCGCCGTCGTGGCATACAATCCTGAGACTGCTGAGAACAACTATCTTGACTCGGTAAGGGCTCTTAAAGAAGCGGATTTTCCCCTGGTTCATTTGTTGAAGTCCAAGAAAGATTTCGGGATGGATGAAGTCTTAGATTGTTTTTTACTAGACGGACCTTTGGCAAGTCTTCCTGGAGCCGCTCATCTTCAACCGTGCCTTGAGCAGCTCTCCGTCCCTATCTATCATGCCGATGTAAATGCCGTTGCCGGGGAGACCTCTTTATCCTTTGCTCTTCTTAACGTTTATACTCGTGCCGAAGGCGCGAAAAAGCATGCCGCAGTTCTTCGTTAGTTGATGGTAGATATAGTTTCTCATCCTTTGTCCTCTCAGAACTTGCTAGGTAAGGCTAGCACTTCTGTGGTTATCTCATGTGTTGAGGACTTGGACACGGATGAAGATTTGGGGAGCGTAGTTTGTATGCCTCAACTTAAAGATCCTTGTTTTGAAACTTTGCCGTGACCGCATGTGGTTTGTTATAGCGCCCCCCCCCCCCTTTTTTTTTGGATTTATGTCGTGGCCGTATGTGGTCGTTGCGGCTGTTATTGTAAATTGACATTTAATCTTTGTAAGTTTAATATCTTATTTGGACGAATTCGTGTAGGTCTGTACCATAACACGTTTTTGAGTGCTATGTTTGCTATCTTTGTTTATTACTGGTGTACGTTCGTAATAGATAGTCTTGTGAATATTTGTGGGTTATTCTCCCGGTGCTGGGTTTGCAATACCTCTTACGCGCCTGAGCTGATTTTGAGGTTGCTCAATCTTATTATACGGGATTTATTCGTGGGAGCGTGCCTCCTAGAATGAACTGTCAATATTTTAATCAGAACTTTGCAAAGTTAAGAAAATTATATTTTAAACTCGTGGGGATCCTCACTTTTCATTGAAATTCAAAATATTACAAGATGCGAATAAATAAAGATATTGCCCTCCGGAGCATCATATGTGCCGGGCGAATTCTTACATTTCATGTATATAACACTTTTTGAGATTACAAATGTTCCATGTCCTTGGCATGTCATTTCCTTTGCGGTCTTTGAGTTTGTATGCTCCTTTTCCAAGCGACTCTTTAACTTCGTACGGTCCTTCCCACTTGGGTCCAAGTTTGCCTTCGTCCTTGGCATGACTTGCTTCATTGCTGCGGTAGACCATGTCACCCGGCTTGAAACTTGCGCCGCGGACTCTTGAGTTGTAATATTTTTCCATCTTTTTCTTGCTTTTTGCTTCTTGTATTGCCGCTTGCTCCCTTCTTTCCTCTATGAGGTCCAAGTTGATTCCCAGAGCTTCGTTGTTTTTTGTCAGATCTATCTCCGCAGTCCGGAGTGTTGGCATGCCTATCTCCGCCGGGATTACGGCTTCCGTGCCGTATGTTAATGAGAATGGTGTTTCCCCGTTACTTGACTTGATCATTGTACGGTGAGCCCATAGGACATGCGGAAGTTCTTCTATCCAATCCTTGCTTTTTTCATCAAGCCTTGCCTTTATTCCTTCTCCTAAACTTCTATTTGCTCTTTCAACTAGACCATTTGCTTGCGGGTGTTTCACGGAAGCGAAGCATTGGCGGATGCACAGTTTCTCGCACCAATCTTTGAATGGATTATCACGGAACTGCTTTCCATTGTCTGATATGATTTCCCCTGGTAGGCCAAATCTGCAGACAATGTTGTCCCATACGAACTTCTTCACTTGGTTGCCGGTGATGGTTGCAACGGCCTTTGCTTCGATCCATTTAGTGAAATAATCGATAGCAACAATTAAGAATTTGACTTTACCTGGTCCTTCCGGGAAAGGTCCGGCTATGTCTATCCCCCACTTATAAAATGGCCATAGAGACGTGATGGAGGTCAAGTTCTGCTATGGATTTCTTGGGACGGGACGGTGTATTTGACAGTCATTGCATTCCCTTATCAAGTTCCTTGCATCCTTATGCATTGTTGGCCAGTAATATCCTGTTTGGATTACTTTGGCAACTACAGATCTAGGTCCGGAATGCATGCTGCACGACCCCTCATGTATTTCTCTTAGGACATAGTTTGCTTGGAGTGGTCCGACGCACCGAAGCCATGGTCCTAAAAAGGACTTCTTGTATAGGGTTCCATTGATCATGGCATACCTGGCTGCTTTCCGACGTACCGCTCTGGCCTTCTTTTTATCCTCCGGAAGGATTTCTTTTGTCAGGTACTCACATATGGGTGTCATCCATGTATTGCCTTCTTCTTCTACTATGTCAAGAATTTCCTTTTCATTTATGGACTTTTCCTTCAATTCTTCCACGAGCACCTGTTTGTTAAGATGCGCGAAGCTTGTGGACGCGATCTTGCTCAGGGCGTCCGCTTTCTTGTTTTCACTTCGTGGTATTTGTTTGATGGAAAATTCCTTGAAGCTTTTTGCCAGTGTTTTTACTTTGTTTAAGTACTGAACCATGCCTGACTCTTTGGCGATGTAAGAGCCGTTAACTTGATTGGCCACAAGTCTTGAGTCAACATTTGCTTGCAAGTTCTTTATACCCATTTGTTCTGCGATCCGGAGACCGGCTATTAGTGCTTCATATTCGGCTTCGTTGTTGGTGGCCTCGAATCTAAACCTCATGGCATATGTAAATTCTGCCCCTTCCGGATTTGTTAGTATCAGACCTGCCCCGGAGCCGTCTACGCAGGACGAGCCGTCTGTGAACAACGTCCACGGCTCCGGTAGTACCTCCGGTTCTGCCATGAGTTCGTCCGGAGACTCTTCTTCCGGTCGTTCCACAATAAAATCCGCCAATATTTGGCCTTTGATTGCGGTCCTTGGTCTGTATTGGATGTCATATCCTTCTAACTCGAACTTCCACTTCAGCATCCTTCCAGATATTTCCGAACTTGACAACAGTTGCTTTATCGGTTGATTTGTTATTACAACGACCGTGTGTGCTTGGAAATATCTTTTCAACCGTTTACTTGCACTGAGCAAGGCTAACACCAACTTTTCCATAGGGGTATAGTTGACTTCCGGGCCTCGTAGAGTGCGGCTTACAAAATATACTGGTATTTGCCTGCCTTCCCTGTCCGTCATTAAGACCGCGCTGATAGCTTCTTTTGCTGCAGCCAAATATATGATTAATTCCTCATTTTCCCTTGGTGCGGTCAGTGTTGGGAGCTCCGCAATGAGTTTTTTCATCTGCTTGAAGGCCTCTTCAGCTTCCGGTGTCCATTGAAAATCGCTCTTTTTTGTGCATTTTTTCAATGTTTTGAAAAAAGGTAACGATTTTTCTGCTGATTTTGACAAGAATCTATTCAAGCTTGCTAATTTTCCATTTAGCTTCAGCACGTCCTTAATGCATCTCGGAGATGGTAAGCTAAGGATTGCGTCTACTTTTTCCGGACATGCTCTCAACCCGTTGGTACTTACTTTGTAACCTAAGAACATTCCTTCCTGCATTCCGAAGGTGCATTTCTTTGGGTTCAATTTCATGTTTATCTGTCGAAGGGTTTTGAATGTTTCTGTTATGTCTCGGATGATTTCTTCTTTCGTGTGGCTCTTTAAAACCAGGTCATCGACATATACCTCTATGTTACGTCTAATCTGCTTTTGGAATGCCTTATCCACTAAGCATTGATATGTTGACCCGGCATTTTTTAAACCGAATGGCATCTTAGAATAGCAAAATATCCCTTGGCTTGTTATGAACGCCGTTTTTTCTTCATCCTCTTTTGCCATCTTAATTTGGTGGTACCCCTTGTATGCATCCAAGAAGCATTTGAAAGAATACCCACAGAGGGACTCCACCTTCCAGTCTATTTCCGGTAATGGATAACAATCTTTGGGGCATGCGTTGTTAAGATCCTTAAAGTCCACGCACATTCGCCAAGTTCCGTCATGCTTTTTGACCATTACCGGATTAGAGAGCCAACTGTGATAATGGACCTCCTTCATTATTCCAGCGTCCACTAATTTTTCCACCTCTTCTTGGATTACCTTATTTCTTTCCGGTGCCTATCCTTTTTCTTTTGCCTGACGGGTGAATATCCCTCCCGGATATTCAAGCGGTGTTCCGCGATGTTTCGTGGGACGCCCGTCATATCAGCTGGCTTCCAGGCGAAAATATCCAAGTTTTGTTTGAGCAAGGAACATAGTTCTTTGCGTCCTTTTTCTGTTAATGTTGATCCTATGGCAACTGTCTGTTCAGGGTACTCCGGGTGGATTGCTATATTTATTTTCTCTTCCAGTACTTGGTTTACTGCGGGAGACTAGATGCTAGGTCCAGAGATCATAGCACATTCCATAGGAATGACTCTACTACTCTGTAGTGTTACCGTGTCGCCTTCAACGGGAAATTTTAACATTCCATGTGCTGTTGATGGTACGGCGCGGATTTTCCTTATGCCCGACCTGCCTATAATTGCATTGTGTTGGGATGGTGATCTGATAACCATTGTCACACCCCCAAAATCGGACGGCAGCGGAATAGTAACATTGGGGTGCGACTTCAAGGCACAAATATAAGTCATAGAAAATGACCTCAAAAGAGACGTTTAATAAAATGTCACATTCAATTTAATTAAAATGTCAGAGTTAAATAGGTTCCATTTATAATAAACATTGTCAAAACGTTTGTCAAATAGTACTCAAGTTATTAAGCCTTCACAAATATATATGAGACGGGGGTTGTAGTGTGGGGTGATTGGGTTATAGGTGTGTTTTTTTGGTGTGTGGTAGGTGTGTATCGGTGGTGGTACACTGTGGATATTTGAGTCGGGGTGGGTGAATTTTAAAGGGTCGCAAGTAGTGTAAAACAGAGTTTGTGTGAAAATAGACTGGGTCCGCCGTGCTAATGGGAGTTAGGAGTTTGATTATATAGATGTTTTTTTTATTTGTATATGAAGGGGTTGATGTGTGGTGGGGTTGTGGGGGGCTTTTAGGTCGGGGGTGATGCTATTTGGTGTGTGTGGTGTTTGGTTGGGAGTGGCGGGGTGTGGGGTGAGGGTAGGGGGGGTCGTGGGTGGGGTTGGGGGTTTTTGGACGGGGGGTGAGGGGGTGGCGTGTAGGCGGGTGTGGTGCTGATGTGGAGGGGGTGATTTGTTTAAGGGGACGGGGGTGGGGGTAGGGCTGTTCGATTTGTTGCGGGAGGGGTAAGTTAGGTGTGTAATAGTCAGAGCGGGGGGTGCGATGGGTTAGTGGGAATGGGGGGGGTGGTAGTGACAGGTCAGGAGGGTGGGGGGGGTGTGATGGGGTGTTCTTGATGTGTGTGTATGTCTTTTATGGATTTTTTGTGGGTGTTGAGTTTTGTGTTATATAATGGTAGGAGTGGGGCGGGGTGGAGGGGGGAGCGGATGTGGGGTGGATGATGTTGTTTGTTTTATTGGTGTTGTTGGGACGGGTTTATTGATGTTTTTTTTTTTTGTGGGTGGTAGTTGGGTCGGGGTGTGATCAGTTTTTATAGGGGGAGTTGGTGGTGGTGGTGGTATGGGGAAGGGGTTGGTGTGGATGGTGTTGGGAATGGGAAAATATTATTATAGGCGGGTGGGTTGTGGCGGGTGGGGGGCATTTGCGGTTGCGTTATGGTAGGGGTATGGTTGAGGGGTATTGGTTTTGGTGTGGTGTGGTGTTGGTGGGGGGTGGTGGGGGTGGTGGCGTGGGGGGGGGGCGGCGGGGGGGGTAGGTGGTTTATGGGTTGGTGGGTTGAAACTATGTTGTAGTATAAGCGAGGATGAGTGAAAGGTGAGGCTTGGGTTGTTATGTGTATGTACGTAGATTGCTGACCGGTCGTAGTAGGGGACCTCAGATGAGAGAGGGCTCGGGGCGCGGGGATAGGGAGGATGGGGGTGATAAGATTTAGTGGAGAGTGGGGTTTAGGTAGGTGGAGCGGGGGGGGATGGAGGTGGTGGTAAGGGATAGGGGGTGTGTGGAGGGTGGTGGGAAGTTGGAGTGGTGGGAGGGGTGGGAGAGGGGGGATGGGAGAGGTGGAGCGATTTGTGTTGTGACTGGAGTGATAGGTTATAAGAAACTAATCCTGGCGGAGGGGTTGTTTTTGAGGAATAGATGTGTGGTTTTACTGTGAGTAGGGGGGGGGCGCGGGTGGCCGGGAGGGTGGGTTAGGGATGTGGGGGGGAGTTGGGGTGGGGGGGGGGGGGGGGGGCGGGGTGGAGAGTGAGGGGGCGCGGGGGGGGGGCCGGGGGGATGGGCGGGAAATAGGGCAGGTGGGATGGGGTAGGGGTGGGCGGTGTGGGGTTGGATATTTTGTGTTAGAGGATGGGTGGTTTGTGGGGTCGGGTTCGTGTTGTGGTGTTGAGTGAAAATTCATTACTTTTCATTAAGGTTGTGGTATGGGGGTGTTGTGGTGGTTGTGGGGTTTTGGTTGTCGTGTATGTTGTATGGTGGGTTATGGTGTTGTTGGTGGTTGGAGTGTGGGGGGTTTGGCTGTATTTTGGGTTTCGTTAAACGGTGTGGGGCAGTTGTGGTGTGGTCCAGTTGTGTTGCGGGGGGGGAAGTTGGGGGAGGGGGGTGTGGATGTCGGGGGTTGTTGTTGGGGTGTGAGCGGGGGAGGGTGTTGCTGGTGTGTTTGGGGGGGCACTGGTTTGGTCGTGTGTGTGGTATTTGAGGGGTGAGGGGGGGTAGGGGAGGTTGATGTGTTCCGTGGGAGTGGGATTGGGTTCGGATGGGTAGTGGGTAGGGGGGGGGGTGATGGGGCTGAGGTGGGTTGGGTGTGTTGGAGTACGGTGGGGGAGGAGGGGTGTAAGGGGGGGGGGGGGTGGAGTAGTGGAGGCGTGGGTGGGGGGAGATTGAGGGGCGAGGGGGTAGTTTGGTGGGGGTGGTTGGTGGGGTGTAGTGTATTGAGGCTTGGGTTTGGTGGGGGGGGATGTTGTGTTGTTGGTGATTTGTTGATTATGTTTAGTAGGGGTAGATGGTTGGTTGGGGGTGGAGTGAGCGTATGTAGTCCCGGTTGGTGTTTGGTGTTGGTTAGAATAAAAAGGGGGGGTGGAGGGGGGTGGTAGGGGAGGTTGGTAGGGGGTGGAAGGGGGGGGGGTGGGGATGCGGGGGGGGTTTAGAAAACGAGGGGGGTGTTGCTGTTGTGTGTTATGTATGGTGGATGTTGGTTTGGGTGTGGGTTTGGTTTTTTGTTTGATTTATCAATGTGGGTGGGGGTGAGGGTCGGGTTGGGAGGGTGGCGTGTTTGGGTTAGGGGGTGGTTATTGGGGGTTGTGTGGGAGGTTGATGGGGTGGTGTTTGGCTTATTGACGGGGGTTGGGGGGGGAGGGGGGGGTTGGGGGGGGTGGGGTGGGGTGTGTGTGGGTGGGGGAGGGGGGTCGGGTGTTTGTGATGCGTTTGGTAGATAGGATGGTGGGTTTGTGTTGAGGTTGGGGTTATGGGGTATGGGGAGATTGGGGTATGTCGGGGGGGGATGGGTGTCATGATGGAGGTGTAAGTGAGGTAGGGGGGGGGGGTGGGGGTGGAGGTGGGGGTGGGGGATTGAGTCGAGGGTTTGTGGAGGTGGGTGGAGGGAGTGTGTTGGGGGGTTTGTGCAAGGTGGTTGTTTTGCGAGGGTGTGTTATGTTTTTGTAGGCGATTTGGGGGGGATTGTGGGCTGGTGTGGTGTGGTTGGGGAGGGTGGATTTGGTTGTAGTTGATGGGGTGGGAGTTGGGTGTTTTAGTCGTGGTTTATTTTGATATTGTGGAGAGTTTAGGGATTTTTATTATTTATTGTGTGTAGATGGATTGGTGGTGGTGTGTGTGGGGATGGTGGTGGGGGTTGTTGAGGTGGGGAGGGTTGGAGTATTTGGTGGGGGGTCTAGGTTGTGGGTGGTTGGGGTGTGGGGGGGTGAGGGGGGGTGTTGTGTGTGGGTGGGTAGGGTATGTATGTATAATGTTGAATTAGTTTGAATTTGAAGGATTAGAGTCTTAGCAATATGTAGTTCTGATGTTGTGAAATATTCATCTTGTGTGCATTCTTCTGACATACAAGATTAACTTCTTCATTGACTTTAAATTAGTCTAGTGTGTGACTGTTGTCAAATTAAATATGCTTAGTAATGAATATGCCTTATACATAGTCGTATGAAAAATTATGATATTCCACTCTTGTGGATGCCTCGTTAAAATAAGGGAAAATTACGGCTGAGGACAATTTGTGATATGTTTTTTTTTTAAACATGGTTTCCGAACTTTTGACTCCCGACTAATTCATGAGGTTTGGAACCCAGCCGCAATACAGAGTTTAAATCAATAAAACCATACCCTCTTATTCATAAGAAGTTAACAATGACCACTTACTAATATATGTTTGATAAGTGATAACTTTCGGACAAACGTTACGCGTTTTACTACAATGCCCACCCATTCGCGGTTTAAGGTTAGGGTAGCGTGAAATGCACGTGCCACCTCTCAACTTTTGACACCTGGGTTCGTGTTTTTTTCTCCATTCATTTAGGGGCGAAAAGGCATAACGAAAATTGACAATGAATGACCACTCAGACACACGCATGTTTCAATATTATACCCGTTTAACAAAGATACTTGGTATATAACCAAATGTGAGCATTCGGTTTCTAAACCAAACCGAAACGAACCGATAAAACGAACCGAACTAAAAAACCGAGTATGACGAAAAACCTAACTAAAACGAACCGAAAATTTACCAAAAAAAACCGAAATCAAACCGAGGCCGACAAAAACCAACCGAATAATGTTTTGCGTTTCTTAGTTTTAACCCAACCGAAACCAAAAACTAAAGTCCTAATGAATACAACAAAACCGAAAACCGTAAACTATAAATATACGAAACCGAAAACCGAACCGAAAATGGTCGGTTCGGTTTCGGTCGGTTCGGTTTTCGGTTGGTTTTGCTCTATAAGCGGGTCCCACAAAAGAACACATAAAACGCATAAAGTTGGTCCAAAAGTTATCAAACACATATCGAAGTGTCCTCTCCCCCGTAATTTTCCCACACTATCATAATTCATACTGTTTTATATTTAAAACCTTTTTTTGCATCTATCACCACAAGTTGGAAACTGGATATACTGTTGACGCCAAGTGCTCATTGTCTTGTCAAATCATGTTGGTGTAATGCATGAATGATTGATTACTAAAACTATGAAAATTGGGAATATTATAATGTTTTTTCTATAATATAAGATACAGCAATAATACTTTCAGTGGTTTGATCAACGTAAACTCATAACGGGTATGCAAATATAACTTTGGAGTTGATTAAGATATGTAGGCCCATCTCGTAAAAGCTGTTAATTGTTTGTGTGCTATACCGACAATGTAGGCCTCATTATAAGGAGTTGTTATCTTGTATCTAAACTGCTAATCAAATAACTCACGAGTAGTCGAGAAGATGATATACATTGTCTATTGGTCGTACTTTTTGCTTGGAACCTTGAGGTTGTATGCGATACGTGTTGAACATTGAAAACCCTGTACGTTATGATTGTTTTATCAATCGTGAACTAACAACACCACTCATAACAATCATATTAACTGGAGTAAAGATTAGATGGTGATACGCCCACGGTTAGGATAACTATTGTAGTTTATTATGTTTAGGATATGTGTTGAGTTGTATTAGGAAAATATTTAATATGTTTGACTATTTGTTTAGAAAGGTCATAATAGCCCATAATAGGCCTATGACCCATTTAGCTATTATAAATACTCGTAATATTTTATTATTCAATCAATGTTGGAAGAAGATCCTCTCAAGTTGGAGGTAACTTGATAGGTCATGTTGACCAATCACAATCAAGATAATTATAAGTGGGCCTCCTGAATTTCACTAAAAGGAAAACTTTTAAACATTTATCTTAATTATGATTGGCCAACATGACCTATCAAGTTACCTTCAACTTGAGAGGATCTTGATCCATAGTTAAATAGGTTTTCCAATTTATAATGTTATAGAAAACATTGTCAAAAGGTTTATCAATAGTTCTCGAAGTTATTAAAGCCTTCAAAAATATATATATCCGCACGACTCGATATGCTCCTATTGCTACCATTGCAAAATAGTAACCTGAAAATACTTGCTATAACATACAACAATAATGTTGGTGAATTCATATGTTTTGGTTATAAAGCAGTAGTATTCCTGAAAATAATTAAGACATTATTTTAGACTTAGAAATGTAGTGTTACAAACTCATTTAAAGTGTTATTTCCGAAATCAAGCTGAATCAAGTAGTTATTAGTAAATAAAGAAGTATTTAAAAGTTGGACCTACAACAGATCGAAGTATTGGTGGTCCTAAGTACATATTCCGTAGTCCAAAAATAAGTTAATGGAGACATGAGAACTCTTCTTCGAGTCTAAGTTTATTTTATTTGCACTAAGTTCTGACAACGCAATCATTTAGTAATTCAATAAAGTTTTTGGATTGCCCCAAATTAAGTTGGATGTTCTGCCAATCATCGTAGTAAGTAATACCTCAAATGTTCAATACAACATAAGCTGCTTGTGACCCCATAGATAAAGGTGGGGGATTATCTAATCCTCGCTTAGATCTTTCCACAACATTCGGCATACAACTGACACTAGCAACTGACGTCCGGTTATATGGATAATCTGGTGGACTTAAGTGGCTGTGATGGTACATAGGCAATTATAGCAGGCATTAATTCTGGATAGCCAGACAACAAAAGTGGAATAAAAAAAAATTGTGTCCGTTCGTAAAACTATCATGTCTTTATTTGGTTTCTATAATATAGGTATTCACGATCTAAAATCATGTAGTAATACAAATCGAGCTTTAGTAAAAATAGTCATGTAACGATTTGTAAGTAGAAATCATAAGTTCACCTTAGTTTAAACGCAAGCATGTATTCACTCATCGCGTGTTTTATAAACATTGAAATGATGAATGCTGTGGACTATGATATCCTCCCTAGATGTTGAAATGGTAATCAACAAGTATTCACAATAGAAAAATACGGCACGAAGGATTTCGAAGGCAACCTAATCCACAATTTTGGTCGTATAAGTACTAAAAACTTGATTATTTATTGGTCTGTATAGCTCATTCATTACTATCGTTGGGCTATAATATTTAAGAGGTCAGGTAAGTGAACGTCCAATGAGGAGCACTAGGACACTTTAAATCGTAAATCAAAAACGCGTCGATACGCCCCCCCGAAGACCACGGACTCTTTATGTAACTCCCTAGTAATATAAGTAACTTTGATAAACTAATACCTAATATAGGTCTATATAGCTCAATCACATTATAATTGTTTTGGTAAAATTTAGTGTTTAATAAGTTAAAACGGTTTATAATTACCGTTTTAGTAAAACTAGGGGCCATAACTTTCGCGTGTTTAAGGCAGATTTTAACGTTTCTTATGCCCCACGCTTTCGTTATTTAGTCGAGTTATCTTAAATTTACATTTCTGTACTTTTGTTCTTTGGTGAACAGTAACTTTTACGGTTCACTCCTGACCCTAATTTTTTTATCGTTCTCGTTATCGTAAAACCCCGTGGTAAACGTCGTAATTATATTTCGTTATAGTTCAATTTGTTAGCGATTTCTTTCGAGCATGTTCTCGTAATTGAAATTTTTTATTTGATTTATGAAGTTTATAAACTATAAATGTTTCTGTCATCCATGTCTCACTAGTCATTTTTATAAAAAACTAGTTTTTATATTCACCCGGCACCTCCCGGTTAATAACGTAAAAATCGTTATTTTTATCGTTATTTTTCATTATAAGGACCGGTTTTTTCAAGTTCTCTAATATTTGGAATACGTCATGAGGTTATTTGTACTATATTTCTCAATACATAATTATGGATGTTTAAAAAGTCGACCCAAAACAGTACCCCTTTGAAATAAATAGGTACACTCGTATAACTTTGTTTTTATAACTTACTTTTCTTACTTATTCTACTAATTAATTACCAACAATTCCCTGTTATTTATAATAATTACTTTGTTCTTATATATTATATATTCCAAAATCACAATGTTCATATGTAAAAAAGTCGTTACCAAAATCATATAAAAGTAAGATTCCCTTTAACATGGTTTTAAAACCACTAAAATGGTGATTTAAGCTAAATAGAGTAAAAGTCATGACATTAGAAATGAAAAACTATAGATCATTAAAGAGGTTCTGTAGACCATATGATGTATATGATGATTGATGACCTCAAAGGTTCAAAGCATAGATATAGCAATCGATCGTGAGCGAATGAATCAAATGTAATGAGAATCTTCAAATGGAAGGATGGAATACATGACTCGAAGAAAAGCCATTGGAACGAAGAATTTAACAAGTCGTCAATTCTTGGAAAATTGGTTAATGATTTATTACTATTAGATTATCAAGTTCGCGGCAGTCGATACACATTGGAAAAATCCATATAACAAAAGCACGATTCGAAAGAAATTCATAGCCCAAGGAATGATTCATAACGGACGAACACACGCTATGTCGAATAAACATAAGCCCACTCATTTATAATTTGTCACTTACAAAAAGAGGCGTCCCAATCCTTGTAAGTAATAATTTATATAACTTTGGTTTGGTTACTATAACATATTTTTAATTTCCTCTATTCAAATGAAGAAGCGTCCTATTTTCATTTCAATTAAGATGACTATAAGTTCATCTACTAAGTATCGCCGGCCAACAAAACACACGATTTCCAAAACATTTGGTTACGATTCATAAACTTTGCGATCTATAAGCTTTTAGAAGTAGTGTTTCAACTCAAAGTGGCAGTGGGATATTAAAGTTAAGCGGCATTGGTGTTCGAGGGTGAAATTATAGATACATCAGCTATACGAGATAATCGGTCTGTGATTCATATTTATATAACTGGGCCATAATATAAGGTAAACAGTTAAGGCGTCATACGATAGAGTAAGAAAGCGAATTAATAAGCAAGTTTTAAATACTGTTATCCTTAATAGTAGTAGAGATAACAAAAGATGAGCTTTTTAAAGGATCAGGATGCTTTGCTGCGCGCGGTATATCGGACAATGATGAAAGAATCTTAATTTTTTGTAATTCGGTTATAGTTTAGGTTTCGAAAACGTCCCTTATGTTCTCTACAAGCAGTGCTCTGATACCATCTGTATACACCCACCATAAATACAGGTCGCAGACGGATTGGTAATATGGGGTGGGGGGGGGGTGGGGGGGGCTTCTGTGGTGGGATGTCTATGGGGATGGAGGTGGTGTTGGTGGTGTGATGCAGCGGTAATGGTGATGTTGATGGTTGTATCGTGATCAATGGTGGGGGCATATTTAATATTCGATCGCGTGGTGGTGGTGACGGTTTTGTCCAGCAGGCGGGATGCATGCCCGAAGTAGGGGGCGGAGGGGCGGCGCGGGTGTCGTGGGAGGCAGTAGGGGAGCCCCCGGCGCGGTGCGTGGAGGCGAGTGGGGTAGTGGGTTGGGTAGATCGGAAGAAGAGGAACACATTTTGAAGCTCACCGGAAAACTCCGCCGGAAAACTTTTCCGGCGGCGGCAACGTGGTGGCCGGCGGCGGCAGGAGCTCGCCGGAAATAATGGAGGGGAGGGAGAGAATTATATGTGTGTGTGTATATTAGAGATGGAAATGAAATTTTTGTAATAAAAATGTTATTTATATTAAAACTTTTAAAATTAAATGACAAGTATTACATAGTTTAGGGTGAGTTTTGTAACTTTTTAACATAGTTTTTATAACTATCGGTTCGGGACTCGTTTGAGCGACTTAACTGATGATTCAAATCTCGAAACTTGCGCCATTGTTTTCCAAATTATTTTTCTGATAAAAATGAGTATTTATTTGATAGTATTTCATAAATATTTTCATAACATTTATAAAAATATTCGTTATTTATTAGTGAACCGGTTACGTCTCGTTCAGAATAAAAATGGATTTTCAACTCGAATATTCGCGTTTTCAAAAAACGCTTTTAATTAAAATGCTAAGTATTTTATTAAATATTTTTATTCAATAAAACGTGATAATTAAATATAATTTAATTATTTTCCCGCTTCTAAATCTTGCGAGGGCATTTCAGTCACCTTCTGACTGTTTTCGGGTCTCGGTCAAAACTAAAAAGTTGTCAGGAATGTCGTTTTACTTCAAATTGCTTTAGAGTCCGAGTTGTGAAAACGTGATTTAGTAAGTCGTTTTTGATAAGTCAACTTAGGAATAAAATATATATATTCTCGTTTTCGAGTCAAATAAGTTTAAAATAAAATTGTACTCGAGGTATGTAACAATAAATGTGATTTATTATTAAAATATGTTCCGAATATTTTTACCAATTACGCGGTAATCGTTTTCATGTGACGATAAAAAAAATCAGAAGTCAAAAAGTGAGATCGGACCTGAAAGTCAAAGTTTAAAATATTCATTTAAAACTCCGAAAATTGCCGGATGTTACAGTACCTACCCCTTAAAGAAATCTCGTCCCGAGATTTATAATTTGTGTTAACCGATTGTGTGAGCAAGAAAAGGGTTTAAGATTTAATAAACCAGTTCTAAACAAGACGCTGATAACTTTATTCGGCAAAATTCGGTGTTTCTACACTTCTCAATCTACCAAAAATTTTGGTTAGGTTTGTCCAGGATATTTAATCCATCAAAATGAGTATCTCAAAATATATCATTATAGATCTTATGACTGGTATAACCGCGTTATAGGGGAAAGTCTCATTATAGTGAAAACCTCAAGAAGAAGGTGTAGTCGCGTGAGTATGTTTGTAAAAGTTTCTAAATGTCTGAGGACGGAGTCTCGTTTCTACTATCTGTAAGGTTCGATAATTCACATCAACGTGGCTTATGGATGTAAGTACTCAACTTACTTGGCAGTACTAATTAGTATCATGACTTAAATTGGTGTACTATTTGTCTGCAATGAGTAATTCAACTGAATACTATATCGACATATGCTTATCTTGTTTAAGGTGGGTTTCATCACTTAGTTGATAAAGTTTGTACAATCTGGGACCACTCCAGGACCCAACAACAGCAACCATAACGACAATAACTATGACAAATGGTGATGGGATGCAGAGGGTGAGGACCCTCCGAGAAACAATATCCCCAGAATAAAGTTCAATAAATGAGAGGAGCTCGCGAGAGAGCTTATGCGATAGACGGCGGATTATGGTACTCAGTCGTTAGTTCGATGAATCAGCTCCATTAGCTCAAGTGTGTAACAAGTCTGTTAGTTCCACGAACAGTTCGTGATCGCGAGGATTAGCAACGGCAAAAGTAATAACTTAAGAATGTGATAAGGCAGCTCCAAGTGAGGCCTTAAGATTCTGCTGAGTAGCAAGACACGATTGTGTCTCTAGACCTTTATAACGAATTCCGGTGATTATCGAGTTCAGGTTCATACTCGTCTCATATCGGATACCATTAAGCCCACTCATTTATAATTCATTATTTGCATAAAGAAGCGTCCTAATTTATGTAAATAATCAATTGATAAACTTATGGTTCGGTGATTTACAATTTATTTATTTAAAGAGGCGACCCAATCTTTTAAATAAGGAGATATATAAATCATCCTACATAATAATTTCTGATGCAACACGAGTTACCATTTAAATTAGTTTAAAAAAAAAAGGGGGGGGGGGGGGGGGGGGAAAAAACCACAAAGTTTCAAGGTGGTGAATGACATATCGATGCAGGTGCTCTAATGAGTATAGGACGAGTGTTTAAAACTCGTCTTCAGAGGCGGAGAGCGAAACAATCAGGGGGGATCGACATAGAGTTCAAGACAGTTAATGAGTACTTGATTTAAAATAAATAAGATAAAGGTCATTATGAACGAATCAGCATAGCGATTATCATATCAATCTTCCTATTACAATTCCCGCCCCATAACAAGAATTTAATACTTAGATTCACACATAATCCATGTAAAAACAGAACAGTGACGGGTTTTGTTTTAACATAGCAATTATCAATCAATTCCTCATATTACATAGTCCTAGCCCATACAAACTTGAAATACTTATATTCATACAAAATTCCATGTAAACAAAAATATATAACATCTTCGCGTAGTACGATATTAGATAAAACTATGAGGAAAAATAATGTCCTATGAGACCATTGTTTAACTTTACAATGCCTAGAAGCGAAATGAAACCATTGTGCGAACACACAATGTCTAATAAGGAAGGATGGACCATTGTATAACTCACAAATGTCTGAGGTAGTAATTGGACCATTGTGCAACTCACAAGTCATAAGAAATGCTCTGGTATTTATATTAAAAAACTATTATATAAATAAACGTTTGCTATATTACGCAAAAAGATGTAAGTATATAGTATAATATACTTTACATATATGTATGACATGTAAGCACTTAAGGTAACAAGTAACCTAAGCACGTAAGCAAGTAAGCAAGTAAGCAGGTAGTGTGTATGCACTTCGAAAATGTTTGTTGTGATGCAACGTTTGTGAAAACGGTTATAGTCTAGGGTAAAATATGCAACCTAGTTCTCTATAACCTTGGCTCTGATACCACTGTAAACCCCCAAAAGTGGGTCGCAACCGTAAAATATGTCCGGGAGCGTAACTTCATAATACAACATCACCAATATGAAAAGAGAACGACCTCTAAATGTGTCGTTTGTAAAACAATCTCGTTGATTTTCTGAAATCAAAATAATAGTTGTCCCATAATTGCATCACCATGAAAAACTTGAATGTAAAGACTCCAATGCACATCAAATAATCCAAGCATCTAATTCACCTGAGAAAAACATGCTTAAAAGTGTCAACATTTAAGTTGGTGAGTTCATAGAGTTTTGTCAGTATAAATGTAAATGTTGGAATCCAAAGATTTATAACGTATGTATGACCATTTCAATCCTTATAATAATCGCCAAAAGTGTAAGAGTAAATGTAGAACCAAAAGAGTTTAGTGTTTATTGCTTCGCCGCAATATAATGAAAAATGTTCAGAAAATAGTAATGTTCAATAAGTAGTATGGACAGTGAAATCGTTGATTTTCCAAAATGTATGGGTCTACTATAACAAATACAGTACCACATAAATAATATCTACTGTTGCGCTAAGCTCATGACACCGAAGCTCGACATATATGTATGCAATTTAATGCACAAAAGGTGCCCGTGTAGATGTTCAAACCCGTAAACCAATTCCCATCCAAATGTTCCGACATGTAAGCAATCGAGTTTTAGTACAGTCGAAACTAGTGAGAGCTACTCACCCGAACAGGGATGTCAATCCCAAATAGATCTATTTATACACTCGCGCTTCCTTAACCGGTCCTCCGGTCAAGAATTTAACAGTTCATGATAATGGGCAATGGTGGGTATGTTACTTAGGCAAACACGTAAACAGGAGATGATAACCGAAAACACTTGTGTCCAATAAAAATTAACTATTGTATTCGTAAATAGCTTTGAGTACTTAAATCCATAAGTAGAAAAGAATGTGATATAAATCAAGTAATTGAGTTTGTAATGAGTATGTAAACAATTTCGTAAACGTGTATGCAAATGAGTATGTGACAAAGTATGAAACCAAGTCTGAAAACAACCATTGTAATGTGTTTGTAATGAATGCAAAAACAAGTATGTAAACCAAGTGGAGAATAGTATGAAAAAATATGTAAACGAATATGTAAACAAGTTGTATTGAGCATGTATTCTCCCCCGAGATTTGTAAAGCAATTGTATATCAAGTAAAAAGAGGGGCTATAAACTCACATCGATGATGAAGAACGATTGGCGGGAATGCGCATATTAAGCGCCAGACAGAACGGAAAACTAAAACGGCTTGACCAAGAGGTTGCGGTTTATCTTAACGGCTAAGTCCCACTAGCCTAGGATAATGTACTTGGGTTTCCCGATGAAATGAGTACATCAACATAACACGATGAAAAAAAGATTAGATTTAAAGTTGTAATAGATTGGTGGTTGGTTAAATATATAAATCAAAAAGCATATGGTATATCATACGATGAATCGTATAGCAGAGTATGGTCAATATATCCCGTATATATTACTATTAAAAATAAGCAAGTATATAATTCGTATGAGAATAATATAATAAGACCAACATCAAAAGTAATAATTTGAAATATATAATACTTTAGCAAATTATTTATTTATGGAAAACGTGATTAAATGATTAAACAAAATGATGCGACACGTTTTTAGAAAATGACCACTGTAAACAAATAAAAGTTCATGGCATAAAAGTAAACGTACGTTTTATGAAGATATAATCATGCACTTAAGTTTTCTAAAGTTTTTCACAAAGGTTATGATGTAAGGGTTTCCATTCGACAATTATAAAATATAAAATAATCTTTTATAGTCTAGTATATTGTTTCCTTGACGGTTTGCTAAAACAGTTATCCCATTTAAAAAGTATAGTTTCCGTTTGTTTATCCGGTTATTGAAATATCACAAACGAACAATTCTTTAAAATTTATACAACTTAATCCAGTTTGCCAATCTTATTTGTGTTGGCAAACCCAAACACACCCTTAAGGTATTAATAATCGTAAAAGTGAAGATAATAAATAAAGTATTTTCTTTAACCATTTCCACCATTTAAGAACCGTTTAAATATTTAATAAAATCTTAAATAATTTTTTATTAATCGAATTATAATAATCACACAGCAACTGATGTTGTTAAACCCAGATTCAAACACCCCTTATGGCGGTTGACCACGATTCCAAGCGCACCCGAAGGCTAAACCAAACACACCCTCGTGGTGATTTCCACAGCCAAAACGCGCCCTTTTTGTTGGCTGTCCCAAACCCAACGCACCCGACGATGGTGCAAACCACCAAAACCAAACGCAGCCTTGCTGCGGTTACAAAACCAAACGGACCCTTGCGTGAAATATAAACCAAACGCACCCATGTTTTTCCTACTAATCTAAACACACCCTGGTGCGGCTGTTAGCAACCAAACGCACCCTTATTCGACTATAACAAATTCAAACGCACCCCTTCGGACCCCAAACAGCCCTTGCGGCTGATAAACCCACAACCAAACGCCCTTGTGGGCTGTTTTTAATACCAAACACTACTCCAATCTGTTGTAAACAGCCAAACGCACCCTAATCAGTTTTTCCTACTAATCCCGACGCACCCTTTCGTATTTATAACAACCAAACGCACCCTTTGGTGTTGGCTGTTACAACCAAACGTGCCCTATTTTGTTGGTGATGCCATCAAACCAAACGGACCTTAGCTGATACGAAACCAACCGCACCATATGTGGTTTGTTATCCAAAACCACACGCACCCTAGGTGCGGTGAACAGCCAAACCAAACGCACCCTTTAGTGGTGGTCTGGTGGTTGTGGTGATGGCAGCGGCTGCGGCAGCCGGTGGGGGAGGGAAAATGGCGCGTAGAGGGGAGTGGTAGTGGGGATCGGATAGATCCGGCAATGAGGAACACATTTGGTCTCCGTCGGAATACTCGTCGGAAAACTTTTCCGGCGGCGGTTGGCCGGAAAAGGTGGCGGCCGGAGGTGGCTGCCGGATGGGGAGGGAGAGAGAAGTGGGAGAGGATGAAGATGATGTGTATGTTTTTATTTGTTATGAATGAAAAAGATATATAATTTATATATATATATATATATATATATATATATATATATATATATATATAAGTTTAATAATGAAATAGAAATTTAATAATAGTTTAGGGTAGGTTGTGTAAATATTTAATGTAGTTTTTATAACTTCTGGTTCGGGACTCGTTTGAGCTAGTTAACGGTCGATTCAACGCACGAAACTTGCGCCATTGTTTTTCATATCATTTTTCTGATAAAAATGAGTATTTACTTGATAATATTTCATAATTATTTTTATAACATTTATAAAAAGTGTTCGTTATTTATTTTGGAGGCACTGGTACGTCTCGTTCATAAAAAAAAAAGAATAAAAAAATGGATTTCAACTCGAATATTCGCGTTTTCAAAAACGCTTTTAATTAAAATGCTAAGTATTTTATTAAATATTTTTATTTAATAAAACGTGATAATTAAATATAATTTAATTGTTTTTGTGTTTCTAAATCTTGCAAGGGCATTTCAGTCACCTTCTGATTGTTTTCGGGTCTCGGTCAAAACTAAAACGTTGTCAGGAACGTCGTTTTACGTCAAATTGCTTTAGAGCCCGAGTTGTGAAAATATGATTTAGTAAGTCGTTTTTGATAAGTCAACTTAGGAAAAAAATATATATTTTCTCGTTTTCGAGTCAAATAAGTTTAAAATAAAATTGTACTCGAGGTATGTAACAATAAATGTGATTTATTATTAAAATATGTTCCGAATATTATACCAATTACGCGGTAATCGTTTTCATGTGACGATAAAAAAAATCAGAAGTTAAAAAGTGAGATCGGACCTGAAAGTCAAAGTTTAAAATATTCATTTAAAACTCCGAAAATTGCCGGATGTTACACTATGCGAGTGTTTGGAAAAGGCACCCGTTGGGGAACTACTTGTGATTATTGATTTTCTCAAGGCCTCGGTGTCATGAGCTTAGGGCAATAATACTGTTTTCTATAATAATTGTACTCATTGCAATTATTACACTTATGGGTGTATAACAACATAACCCACTGTTTATGATGACTTGTATTCAAACTGTTTACCATAAACCTATGAATTTCACTCAACCATTGTGTTGATCTTTTTAGCATGTTTATCTCATGTAATTGAGCATCACATGGCACGGAGTGGCACGGACTTGAAGATGGCTAAACTGTTATCATTCAAACTTTATGTTTCTAGATGTTGGGACCTCTCTTTTAGTAAAACTCTGATGAATAAATGAATTGTTGATAAAATATAATGCCTAAAAACATTGCTAATATTTTTCACATCTTTACGTTTTTATAATCACAAAGTATAAAAACGTTTAATGTAAAATTAAATGTAAACAAGTAATTAGTAGTAAATTTTCATTTCAAAATTTATATCACTTCAAGATATGAATAAATAAATGCTTAATGCATTTTATGATCAAAGGAAATTTTTATTCAACCTCACACTCTTATAAAAATGTTGTAAACATTTTTATAAACATTACAAAACATTTTCTACAATTAAAAGAAACATTTTATTCAAAATAAACATTTTGAAATTCAAATTTTCTGACCTAAAATGACTAAAAAAGTTCCAGAAATTCCCCCTACACAAAAGACAAACTAGGGAGCCCCTAGTCTAGGGCGGCCCCCTTAAATATACGGGCAGCCCCCTTAATTTTATAGGGACCGCCCAATTAGTTAAGGGGACCGCCCATAGACTGACGCTCCTCCAGTTTGTCCTATAAATACTGGACTTTTCCCCACTATTTTCTCACCTTTTGCACTCATTCTTTCTGTTCTAAAACAGCCCACACATCTTACTAAAATCTTTTGATCATTTAATCATAAAGCCTTGTTTCCAAGTGATCCAAGCTCAATTCCTAAAGTGCGAGAGAAGAATACTTCCATCATCAAGTGAAAAAGTATTACACCTTTGTGTGTTGTTACAATCTTATTAAATCCATACCATAACTTGTAAATCAATTGTATGTCTTGTATTTGTGTGTAGTAGCTAGATCTTGGTGATCTTTGTAAGTATAGTTAGATCGTGATGATCTTACCAATTAGTGTTAGATAGTTGTGATATAAGTAGTGTGGTGAAAAGAAGTCGTAAAGTTGTGAAGAAGTCTTGAAGTTGTGAAGAGGTCGTGAAGTTGTGTTGTGATAGATTGGTTCTAGCTAAGATTAGAACTCGACATTTAGCTTTGTGTCGTAAATCGGTGTAAGCAACGTTGTGTACGGTTTTCTCCGCCATAAGGGAGTTTGTTGACATAGTGAAGAAAACTCTCGAGGTTGGTGTTCGATGAGTGGAGTAGGGCGAAGAGGTGCTTCGTTACCGAACCACTATAAATCCTCGCGTTGTGGTTTAATTGTTCTTACTCTTATCTCTTGTCTTACATTATTTGTCTTTTATAATTGTTTAGATAAGCATATTGTTTATATTGTGCAAGTATTGAACTCACATAAAGTCGAATCTAGAACTTTTACAAACACCTTAAAACCTTAAATTAAAAAGCGGTAAACTATTCAACCCCCTTCTAGTTTTTCACAATTGGTATCAAGAGCCACGTCAAACAAGATTTTTAAAATAAATTGTATTTTAAAACTTGAATCGATCTATGGAATCGGAAAAATATTTAGAAGGGCAATCTATGCAAAGACCACCACTATTTGAAAGTGATGGATTTATTTATTAGAAAAATAGATTCGAAACTTATGTGAAGTCAAAAGATCTAGATCTTTGGCATATTATTACCGATGGTGATTTTCCTCCTATTCAAAATAATCCCGAAACTAAAAAGGATGAAATTGTACCTTTTCATAAACAAAACGATGATCTTAAAAAGAAACTTGCTAAAAATAATGAAGCTAAAATGGTAATTTATAATGCTTTACCACGTAAAGAATATGAAAGAATTTTTATGTGTCAAACCGCAAAAGAAATTTGGGATACTTTGTTAATCACTCATCAAGGTAATAATCAAGTCAAAGCTAACAAAATAGATCTTCTTGTTCAACAATATGAACAATTCATGATTTCAAAAGAGGAATTAATAGATAATGCCTTTGCTAAATTTAACACTATTATTACTAGTCTAAAAGTGTCACACCCCCAGACGGGGCCTGGACGGAACACGTGTCCGGAGGCGTGACTTTGTTTGTGCATCTCAAGTACAAAGCATAGAGAACGACCTCTAAGGGTACGTTTTAAAAATAAACACCGTTGCATAGATTGAAAATAATAATAATAAGTTTTACATCGATTAAATTTAAAAGATTCAAAGTTAAAATACGGAAGCTTAAATAAGTTCAACAATGGTATTTAAAGACATAGATAAATCTCTGGTAAACCGGTACAGGCAAATCCGATAGTGAAGATGAAGAATACGTCATGGCCATAAGAAAACTTCAGAAATTCTCAAAAGACAAGGACGTTTGTACAACAACCAATGAAGAAAAAGATATTCCAAAGAAATAATGATGACAAAAATAAACAAGTGAAAAAAATGTTTCAGTGGTGGAGATCCCTAATCATTCTCATCGAGAAATGTTCTGAAAACAATTAAAATATCGAAATCAAAGGGCGTCGTGGGAGGAGGCTTGGAGTGAAAGCGACGAGAAATGAAGAGGTAGAATGACAAAGGACGAAAAGTCTTATGGCTAAAGAATCCAATGAGGTACTTACCGAAACCAAATATATTAGTGATAATCAATCATCACTAAACAAAAATGCCATAGATAATTAATATGTAAGTCTATGCAAACTAGATTAAAATAGGAACTAAAAATAAATCTCTAAAACAAGCTAAAATAAAATTAGAAATGAAGTACTAGAATTAAAAGATAAACTATCTAGGCTAGAAAAAGGTAAGGAAGTAATTGAAGAATGCAAATTATGTCATGAACTTAAGTTTGAAAATGAGGAACTTAGAAAAGAAATATCTAGGCTAAATCAATTTAATGATAGTAGTCATTCACTTAAGAAAATAATAAGTTCTCAAAAACCTTCCAGAGATAAAACCGGTTTGGGATTTAATTTTACCAAAGGATCACCTAGCGAAACCAAACAAGTAAAATTTGTAAGAGCTCAAGAAGTCGAGTCAAAAGAAAAATTGATGGAATCAAACCCAAACTCAAAACCAAAATTTATACTTATAAACAATCCAAAATCCCCTATTGCAAGTGATGATGAGGTAAAACATTTTTACAAACCTTCTTTAAAACCCAGAGTCGGATTTACTAAACCCACAATAAGGTCTAAAACACCTCCTCCGAGAAGAAAAGAAAATCCTCATCCTCGTTCCAAAACATCTCAACCTAGGAGAGACAATGGTAGACCAAATTACCCTAACACTAATCACACAATGTGGAATCGTCCACACCAACCAAATTTCACTCAATGTGCAAGTTGCTCACCATGTATTTGGCCAAAACCAAATGCAAAATAGATGCGTAAACAATAACTTTAGATACATGAAACGTTGGGGACCAAATGGCTAAGTCATCACAATCTTTAAAGTGGTATGTTATCTACAAACATTCTTTGTCTACGGACTAAAGATTCAAGATAAGTTTCCCGTGAACCCTTATCATTTACAATCCTGAAGACATTAACGAATACTATCTAAAGTCTAAGACGCTCACTCTTCATATCGTAGAATATAGATTACCACAGTAAAATGTCCTAGTAGTTCTATCATAATTTAGTATAATAGTTCTTAAAAATAATATGTAGACTCTAGAAATACATTTGTTAGTTTTCTAGCTTTGAAGAATTAGTTTCTTAGAACTACTCTTTCGTTTTAGATTATAATCATATGTCTACATAAATGGAAATCTTCTATGTACCACGTATCAAAATCACGGAGGAGAGCAGAGCAAGCTAGTGGTTAACAATTAACATAGAAGAGTTAAGCGATTAGTCACGCAACGATCAGGAAGACAACACTATGGATGAAACAAACATCCCTTCGACTCACGATCGTCTCGAAACCATTTCAACCATTGTCTACGACACTGCCTACGTCTACGATCTACTACGTCAAGCGATATCATCTCTATACTCATTCATATTAACAGTCTTGGATTTTCTCCAAATCGTGACATTTAATTATTTCATCCGAGATCATTATCTCACGTCAATTACCTAGAAGTAATTGAAAAAGCCACTTAATCCTCGTTATCCTTCCTTCGACTTAACTACTAGAATATCCTATCGAAGTAATCAATTTTTTTAAATGAAAAGTTAATTAAAAATGTTAAGTACTCCTTCTTGATTAATTACTATATTATATTAAATAATATCCAACGTATTTTGACACTTATCATTCTTACAAAAAAAGCCAAAATAGAAGAAGTTTTTTTTTCAGAGGGCGGCCCCCCTTAAAATTAAGGGGACCGGCCGTGTAAGTTGGGCGGCCCCCTTAATTATTTAAGGGGGCCGGCCACTGGAAAAACAAACTTCCCTTTTTCATTCGAAAATACATAGCTAAACACCATTTTTTTTCCTTCTTCCCTCTTCCACCTGCTGTGACGAAAAACCCAACACCACCATATTCACCAAAATCAAACTTCAAATCATCCAATTAACCAAATTGGCAAGGGGCAATTACAAAACCATTCAATCAACAACATCAATTGTAAGTTTTTCATCATTCTTTCCATTTGATTTCATCCAATTTTTGCTCCCAATCAAAATCGGGTTCTTCATCATTTTCATATTTTTTATTTTTGTCTAGGATTTCCATAACTATAATGATACCGCGAAGTCATAGATCACTACATTCATGAACGATTGAATCAAAACACCTAAATTGGGAGTCACAAATTTTTGGTTCGAAATTCATAAATAGACTTTCATAATTTTTTAACAAAGTTAAACATGTTGATTCATGCCAAAAACCTGGTAAAACAGACACTATTTTGTCCCTCAAAACGTCTATTTCTAAATGTATTACTTTTCGAATCAATAGAAAATGTATTATAAAAATAAAGGGGTGTTTGACTCGTTTCTTAGGATCAATTACTAGAGTCAAAATGACCACCACCATAATTTTGTCACTTGTATAAACACTTAACTAGCTTGTATAAGTCATCAAGATATATAATTCGCATATATATGTTGGAATATTTTTGTATATGGTATAAAATAAAGGGGCGTTTGGCATAACCTTTTAAGAACTTGATTTTTGAATAAAAACAAACACTACTTAACTTTTGTCAAGTTAAAAATAATAAACCTATACTCATCACCATGATATATACTTGACATATAGTTTTTGACAAGCTTAAACTAATTCCATGATTAATACGGGAGTGTTTGGTTCATGGTCTTGTTGTTGAAATATATAACTAATATATATTCCTTGACATCCAAGATTAAGTCAAAAATAAATTAAGGAACATATGGATCACTTCTTAGGAGTTATTTTGAGAGTCGAAGTAATCCTTGTCCCACATTTGTCATTTTTCAAAAAAAAAAATTGTAACATTTTATGTTGTTGATAACTTGTTTAGGTGACAAAATGCCAAGAGCCACTACCACCGATATATCCCTTACTAAATCCTACATCCCAAAAGTATCCAAAATCCCCGGCATCTCCCCTACCATTGCCAAATTCTACAAATCCATTGAAAATCGCAACATTCACGAAGGTCGTGTTGTTGATCAAGCCTACTACAAATCCAACAACATCGAGCGTCTCTTCACAAACATTCGCTTCGATTGTCTCTTTAAAATCAACGAACCGATTGTTCCGAGATTTATTTTAGACTTCTATAGTCAAGTCACGGTTTTTCAAACCATGAATATGGCTATCTTTTCATCTCCTTTATGATTCAACATGAATCATAATCTCTCAGCTCTTGTCAATTCCGGTCAAATCCTCAAAAATCCCTTACAACGTTCAAGCCAATTATTACAACGAGTGGGACCTTGCATCTCTTGAGTATTCTCAAGAAACCGAGGGACCATATTCCACCGACCTTCCTACTCCTGACGATATTCGTCGACTTCTTGAATTGGAACGTGTCATGGTAGACCGTACCATTAAAAGTCAAACCGTCACTCTTACTCCAAATCAAATCCTCACCAAAGAGCTAAGCCCCGACATAAAGCAATAGGAAGAGCTCATTCGAGAGAATGTGTTCGGACTAGTAGGACATCAGGACCATCTCCCCGCTTGTCTTGCTCATATGTTGTATTGTGTTGTTGCGGAAGAACAATATGATCTTGCTTACTTCTTTGCCAAAAGAATCAAATGTGCTAGAGCTAATCCAACCGCCAATTTCCATATGGTATGTTCGTTGACTCTCATTATCGACACAGCATGGAAGCATATCCTCACCTCGACAATGGCATTTATGACATTGTTGATCGAGTCATCGTCCTCTTCTCTTAAACAAACTCGGAGACCTCGAAGTGATCGTGGGAAAGGGCACGCCATTTCGTTCTCATCCTATCTTCTCATCATCACGCACGTCATCTCAATCAACAGATGATGATGATGATGTCAAAACTTCTCATGCAAGTACTCCATATCCTACCACCTATCTTAACTCTCTTAATCCACTCAACTACCAAAACTACGAAATGCCTTCCGCTTCCGAACAAACCGATGAAACTCTCTTTGAACGACAAACCACCTTGCTCAACCAAACGCAAGAAATGCATAAGGAGATGCGCGGAGGTTTCAAGTCATTTGGAAAGGCACTAAAAGGAGTGTTTAGCAAGAAAAAGAAATGACGACATAGGACTGGAGTGAACTAGATGGCTAAATGTAGTTTAAGACAATTTTTAACGTGATTATGTGTATGTTATTAACAACTTATGTGGTGATCATCTGATATATTCGGAAAGACTTATATGTTGGTTATCTTTTAGGTACTTATTTCCTATGATGCCTTAAACCACTGGTTGTTTTAATTAAACCAACTAAGTTATGCCATTTTGGTTTCATGATTTAATGTGTTTTATTTATATTTATAAGATTAAATATGCTTATAAAACTCTATAAGGCTTACTGCAAATAAACCACCAAAACAAAAATACCCTCACAAAAATCCTAAGAAAAATAGTTTTTCTATGAAAAATGGGACTAACAGTGGGCGGCCCCCTTAATTCACAATGGCTGGCCCCCTTAATTTTAAGGGGACCGCCCTTAGCTTTTTTAACACCCCAAATTTACAACTATATTTTGGGTCCGATAATGGAGTGTTAATAATAAGTACAACAGTCATAATTATATAGAACGACTCATAAAGAGACGTTGATAAACATTTCCATTCCAAAATATGAGTTTCAGAGTGCAGTTTGGTCCCAATCAAACATAAACATAACAACCCGTTTTAACAAAAGGTAAAAACATTGTTCGAGGAATGGAAATTTTATAATTTAACAAAAACATTTGCACGCGCCATTTCCTCCTCTTCATTCCAGCTCCAAGTCCTTAGCCCTGATTACCTGAGATAAACATGCTTAAAAAGTCAACAAACGTTGAGTGAAATTCATAGGTTTAATGAAACAGTAAGATTAGAACACAAACATTTAATCATTGAAGAAACTTGTGGATCAAACAAGTTTTATATATAATTATGCATTGAGCCCGTGGCAACCGAAACCTTTGACCATACAATATAGTTTGCCCCTTTCGATGAGGTATTATCGCCTTATACCTATACATCTCAGATAATATATCCGTTGCAAGTGGGTGATCCAAAAGGATTCATACCCCAAATGGGGAGTCACCCCATAGGCCTATTTATTACCATAGCGTCCACCCATCACAGGTAGTTGACGGTTCCACGATATTAGGGTCTTTAGCGATAGGTACTCAATTATAAGCATATTATTCGGGTCCAGCATACGGAAAACTATTTGTGTTCTATTTTAAAAATAAAGCATGCATCCCCCTCGCGGGTTTTTAAGAAAACAAGGAAGTAGAAAGGCGAGGCTATGAACTCACCGTGAAAAGAAGTGCCAACCGAGAAATCACGTAAAGAGAAGAAAGCGACAAGTCAAACCCGACCTATATTAATGATAATCCACGTTTTAGAAATTAAATTTAATAACATAAGTATACTTTTATATATAATACAATACATGATTAACATGTTTATAATCTTACATGTATAAAAATTTCATGTCGAGAATCCAAGATAACTTAAGAATCTTCCAACTTGCATTTTCTAAAACTTTGCCAATTTTTCAAGTTACTAACTATCACCTAATGAAACCCCAAGCGACTTCATCTCTTGTCCAACTCTTATTTCTAAATACCTATATGTATTGTTATCTCACTATAGTTGGCGTTAAACTCTATGATCATCTTAACTATTTTCAAATAATGTTGCAATGTATAATGTCCAGTTTTGGTTCAGCAGGAACCTTGTAAAAGTAGGACAGCAGAAAGCCCCTGAAAAAAAATCACAAAAATCTGGAAAAATTCCAGGAGGTCACACATATCATGGGCAACTTCCAGTTTAAATTTTGTAGAAAAATATGATGTTTTGACCCGTCTGCACAGCCTATCTCTACAACTGAAATTCAGGACAGCAAACTCAGTTTTGACACTTGGGTTTACAATTGCCTTTTGACCCACTTTAAAACCTTGAAATTCGATGAGGCCTAGTTCGTTGGAAAGTACATTCGACGTAGTTATCCATAATGTCCTGCAAACCTATCAATGCTATCGGCATGACCAAGTTATGACATCCTAAAGTTGCCCTAAAATTCGGATTAAAAATGGTTATGCAGAATTTTGCCGAGACTTTTTCCAAACTTCAAACCAACGTGTAGGATTCGTTATTAGGAGTTACAAGGCGCGCGAATTAGCGCCGCGAAGCTATGGATAAGACCTACGCTAATCCTAGCTCAAAACCTATTCAATCAAACCACAATTTCGCCAACGCCCACCTGAACTTTCTGGTTTAAAATGGTACTTAATAACATCCTTTATTCATCAATTTCTCGCATCAAAAACATATTCAACACGCCTAAACTAGCCTAACCATCATCCTCAATATGCTAAATCATTGAATAATCTCAAAACACATTATGCTTGCACTAATAAGGATTCTCAACATTCAATTTCATAACATGCATCATATATATAATTCATCAAAATAGAAATTAAAGAAATTTTTACCCACAATGTATAGAATGGAATTGATTGATGATCACAACAAAACCCCTATGGTTTTGTTGCTCTTGGCCACGGCAACAAGGACACCAAACACAAAGAACCCTAACCTTCTTGAACACAAAATCTTCAATATTCACTAGAATAACACCCAAGGCTCCTTTTCTTCCACAATAATTCACTAATCTTGAAGATAATTAATTTTTATAAAAACCAAGAATCTTGAAAACTTCATGCATGGTTGATTATAGTTTAAGAGGGATAATTAGGGTTAATTTATAAAGGTTTTGGGATAATAAGGGAGGTGATTTGATAGAGATTAGTAGGTGATGTGATGGTGTTGTGGTGTTTGGCGTCGAACAGAGGGAAGAGCGGAGAAAATGAGTCGTTATGTTCTATGAGTTTTAATATTTATGTATATATGTGGTTCGGTGTATAAAAGAAAAGGGAAGGGGGTGTTTGGCCTATCTAACCCGGCTTATATAAAAGATAGGGGGAAATGGGCTAGAAAAATTAAAAAGGGTGTGGGTTGGTTGCTTGGGCCGCCGGGTATGGGGGAAAGAAAGGGCTAGATGGGCTAAGTTGGGGGTGTGGGTGGGTCGGGTTGTGGGGAGTGTGGGTGGGGTGGTGTGTGGGGTGGTGTTGGGGGGTTTTGGGTGGAGGGTGGAGGGTTGGTGGGGGGTGGGGGGTGGGTAGTGTGTTGTGTGTGGGGTGTGTCGCATGGTGGTGGTTGTGGTGGGGGTGTGGTGTTAGGTTCTGTGGGTGGGGTGGGGTGTTGTGGGGGTTGTGATGGGGGGGTGGTTGGTGGTGGTGGTGGTTAGTGGGTGGTTGTGGGTGGGGTGGTGGGTGGAGGGGGGGGGGTGGGTCTTTGGGGTGGACTGGTGGGTGTGGTGGGGGGTTGGTGTGGTTGGTGGTGTGGAGGGGTTGGTGGTGTTGAGGGGCTGTGTGGGGTTGTGTTGTGGGGTGACGGTTTTCGGGGTGGGAGAGTCTGTCGGGGCTGGGGGTGTGTTGGTGGAGTTGGTGGGTGGGTGGTGTGTGGGTGTGGTGGGGGGGGGTGTGGTTGTGTTGTGTGGTGGTAGGAGTCGTGGGTGGTGGTGAGGGTTGGGGTGGGGGTGGTGGTGGGGGTGGGGTCGTTGGAGGTGTTGTGTCGTTTTGGGTGGTGGTTGGTTTGGTTGTGGTGGGTTGTTGGGGGGGGTGGTTGTATGTCGTGGTGGGGTCTGTTGTTGTGGTGGAGGGGTGTGTGGGTGGGGGGTGGGTGTGGTGGTAGTTGTGGGTGCAGGGTTGGTAGTGGGGGGGTGGGTTGTAGGGTGGTGGTTCGTACGGGGTGGTGGGGGTAGGGGGAGTTGTGGCTTGGTGAAAGTGGGGGGGTGGTTGGGTGTGTGGGTGTGGGGGGGGCTGAGGGTTTGTGCGTGGGGGGTGGGTTTGGTCGTCGGGTGTGGTGGGGGGGGATTAGGGGGGTGGTTGGTGGGAGAGGGGGAGGTGGTTTTGTGGGGGTGGATTGGAGGTGGTGTGGGGGGTTTGGTGTTGGTTGGGGGGGTGTGGTGGGTGGGGTTGGTGGGTTGTGTGGGTGTGGTGTGTGGGGTGGTGGGAGTGGGGGTGGTTAGGCGGTGTGGGGTGGTTGGGGGGGGGTGTGGTTGGGTTCTGGTGGGGTGTGTGCGTGGGGTGGGGAGTTGGGTGGTTTGTGGCCGGTTGGGTGTTGGTGGCTGTGGGTTTGGTCGCTGTCGTGGGGGGGGTAGTAGTGTGGGGGTGGTGTGGTCTTTGTGTGGGGGGTGCGTGTGGGTAGTGTGTTGTGTGTGGGTGTGTGGGGGGTGGGGGTGTTTGGGTGGGTGGTGTAGGTGTAGGGGTGTTGGTGTGATGGCGGGGGGTGTGGGGTGGGGGTTGGGTGGGGTGGTGGGTGTGCTGTGGGTGTGGAGGGTGGAGTTGGGTGCGTGTGGGGGTTGTGTGGGTCGGGGTGGGGTGGTGAGTGTGTGGGGTGTTGGTTGGTGGTGGGGGTGGGGTGGGGGGGGGTTGGGTGGGTGGGGGGGGTCGGTGGGTTGGTGGGGGGCGTGGGGGGGGCGGGTGGTGGTGGGGGGTTTGTGAGTGTGTGTGTGCGTTGCGGGGTGTGGGGTGGGTGTGTGGGTGGGTAGGGGGGTGGTTGGTTGGTGGGTTGGGGGTAGGGAGGGTGGTGGTGTGTGGGGTGGGTGGTGGGGGTTGGGTGGGGGTGGTATGGGGTTGGGTGTGTGTTTGTTTCTGGGTGGGTGAGGTGTGGTGTATGTGGGCTGGGGGTGGTGGTCGGTCTGCGGGTCGGTGTGTGGTTGTGGGTGTGGGTGGGTGTGTGGGGGGGTTGGGGGTGGTTGGGTGTCGGTGGGGGGTGGGGGAGTTGTTGTGGTTGGTTAGGGTGGGATCGGGGTGGTGTGTGGTTGGTGGGGGGGGTGTTGGGGGTGGTGTGGGGTCGGTGTGCGGCGTGGGGATGTTGTGTGGGGGGGTGGTGGGGGGTGTTGTTGGGGGGGGTGGTCGGGGTGGGTGGGGGTGGGGTGGTTTTGGGGGTGAGGGTGGGTGGGGTGTGGTTATGGTTGTTGGTGGTTGTGGGTCTGGTGGGTGTGTGCGTTGCGTGCGTTGTGATGCGTGTATGGTCAGGGGGGCGTGTTGAGGGTGGTGGGGGTTGTGTGTGGTGGGTTGGGGTGGTGTGTGTTGGTGGTGGGGGGGTTTGTGTGGGGGTGTTGTGTTGGCTGGTGGGTGGGGGGGGGTGGGGTGGCCTGGGGGGGTTGTGCTGTGTGTTTTGTTGTGGTGGTGGAGTGTTGGGGGGAGGTTGTGGGGTGTGGGGTTTGTGGGTGGTGGGTGGGGGGTGTCCGGGGGATGGTGGGTCGTGGTTGTGGTGGGTGGGGGGGTGGGTTGATTCTGTTTGGGTGTCGTGTGGGTCGCGTGGTGGGGTTTGTTGGGTGTGTGTTGGTTAGGGTGTTGTGGAGGTGGATGGAGGGTGGCGGTGGGGTGTGGAGTGGGGAGCTGGGGGTGGGTTGTGGGTGTGGTGGGGTGGGTGTTGTGTTGGGGGGTAGGGGTGTTGTGTGTTCGTTGTGTTGGGGGGGGGTGGTAGGGGGTGTGTTGGTGGGGAAGTGTAGGGTGAGGGTGAGGGTTGGTGTTGAGGGGTGGGGTTGCGGCGTGTGTGTGTTTTTTGGGGGGGGTGGGGGGGGTGGGGCTGGGGTGGGTGGTGGGTGTGGGTGGCCGGTGGGTGGTGTGGGGTGGGGGTGTGTGTGGTGTTGTGTGTGGGTGTGGGGGATGGGTGTGGGGGGGGGGGGTGGTGTGGGTATGGAGGGTGTGTTTTGTGGGTGGGTGGGGGGGTTGGTTTGTTTGTGTGGTGTTGTTGGTGTTGGTGGTGGGTTGTGGTAGTGGGTGGGTGTGTGTGTGTTGGGGTGTTGTTGTTGTGGGGGGTTGGTGTCGTGGTGTTGAGGGGATTTGTGGTTGTGGGTGCGTGGGGGGCGTGTGGGGGGTGTGGTGGTTTGAGTGGGGGGGGTGGGGGGCGTGGTGTGTGTGTGGTGGGGGTTGCTGGGGGGTGAGTGGTTGGGGGAAGTAGGGTTGTGGATGGTGGTGAGGTTCTTGTGTGTGTGTTAGGTGGGGTGGTGTGTGGGTGGGGGGGGGTGGGTGTCGGTGGTTGTTCGGGTTTTGGGTCTGGGGGGGGTGGGGGTGAGTTGAGTGTCGATGTGGGGCGGGTGGGTTGGGTGTGGTGTGTGGGAGTGGGGGGGGGTGGGAGGGTTGGTTGGGTGGGTGGGTTGTGGTGGGGGTGTGGGGTGGGGGGGGTGTGAGGCGTATTGGGTTGTCTGGGGGTGGGGGGCTTGGGTGTGGGGGTCGGGTGGTGTGAGGGGTGGGGGGTGAGGGGGTGTGGGGGTGGTGTTGGTGATGGGTGGTGTGGTTGGGGGTTGGTTGCGGGAGGGTGGGGGTGTGAGTGGGGGGAGGGTGGGGGGGTGTAGTGGGGGTGGGTGTGGTGATGGGGGGGGGGAGGGGATCGGGTGGTGGCTGTGTGTTGTGGAGTGTGGTTAGGGGGGGGTATGTGTTGGAGGTGTGGGGGTGGGTGGGTGGTTGGCGTTGTCTGTAGATTGGGTGTGTGGGGATGTGGGGGTGGTGTTGCGTGGTGGATGGGCGTGTTGTGGTGGTGATGGGGGTGGTGGTTGTGGTGGGGGTTGTTGGGGGGTGGGTTGTTGTGTGTGCGTAAGTTGTTGTTGTGTGTGATGTGGGGGTTGATTTGGTGGTCTGTGTGGTGTTGTGGAGTGTGTATGGTGTGTGGGGTGTGGGGGGGGGTGAGGTTTGGGTGTTGTGGTGTGCTGGGGTAGTGGGGGTGGTTGTTATGGTGTGGTGTGGGGTGGGGAGGGGGGGACCGTTGGTGGGGGGGTGGGTGGTGTGTGTGTCGGGGGGGGTCGTGGTTGGCGTGGTGGTGTGTGGGTTGTTGGTGTGGGGGGGATGTGGTTGTGTTGGGGTGTGGGGTGTGGGGCGGGGGGTGGGGGAGGTGGGTGTGTAGTGTGGGGGTGGTGGGGGTAGTGTTTGGGTGTGTGCGTGTGGGTGTTGGGAGGTGTGGGTGTAGGTGGTGGTGGTGTTGGTTGAGTGGGGTGGGTGTGGGGTGTGTTTAGTTTTGGTGGTGTGGTTGGTGGTCTCGTGGTGGGGGAGGTGGGTGGTGTTGGTTGGGGTTTGGGTTATGGGGGGTGTGGTGGTGGTCGGGGGCTGGGTGTGGTGTGGGGTGGTGGGGGCGGGTTGGATGGGTGGGTGTGTGTGTTCGTTGGTGTGTGGTTTGGCTGGGTGGTGGTGTTGGGTGGGTGGGGTGGGGGGAGGTGGGTTAGGGTGGGGGTAGGGGTGGGTGGTGTTGCGGGTGTGTAAGGGTGTGGTGGGTTGGGGCTGGTGGTAGTGGTGGGGAGGTTGGGTGTTGGGTGGGGGGGTTTGGTGTGGGGGTCGTGGAGGGCTGGGGGTTGGTGGGGGTCGTGAGGTGGTTGTTGGGTGGTGGGTGTGATGGTTGGGGGCGTGTTGGGGAGGGGTGGTTGTTGGGTGTGGGGAGGTTGGGGGGGTTTGGTGCTGGTTAGGGTGGTGGGGTGGGGTGGGGGGTGGAGTGTGTGGTGGTAGGTGGTGGTGGGTGGGTGAGGGGTGGTGTGGTGGTGCGGCTGTGTTGGGGGTTCGGTGTGAGTGGTGGAGTGTGGTGGCTGGTTGGGTGGTGAGGTTGGAGGGGGGTGTTGGTGGGGGTGGGGGTGGGTGTGGTTCGGGGTGTTGTGGGGACGGGAGGTTGGGTGCTGCGGGGCATGTGGGGTGGGTGGTTGGGGGGTGGTGGGTTGGCAGGTTGTTGGGGGTCCGGGTGGTGAGGGTTGGTGGTGTGGGGTGGGGGGTTGGGTGGGGTTGGTGGGGTGGCTGGGGTGGGGTGTTGTCGGTGTGTGGGGAGTGTTTGAGGGTCGTTGGGTTTTGGGGTGGGGTGGTGGTTTTGCGTCGGGGGGGAGTGGGGTGGTGGGGGGTGGGTGTGTGGGGGTTTTGTTTGTGGGTGGGGGTTTGGTGGTGTAGGGGGTGGGTGTGTGTTCCGGGGGTGGTGGGTGGGTGGGTGGGGGGTGGGGTTGGTGTGGTCTGGGGGTGGTGTTGGGTTGGGTGGTGTGGGGGGGGGGGTGTGGTGTGGTGGTGCGTGGGGGTGGGGTGGGGTGGGGTGGGTTTGGTGTGGGAGGGTGAGGTGGATGTTGTTTTGGGGGTTGGGTGAGGTGGGTGGGTGGGGGGGAGGGGGCGGGTGGGGTTCGGTGTTCTGTTGTGGGGGTGTGTAGTTGTGGATGGGGTGGTGTGTGGTGGGTTGGAGGTGTGGGTAGGGTGGGGGTGTGTGTGTGTGGAGGGTGTTGTGTGTGCGGTGGGTGGTTGGGTGTGGTAGGGGAGTGTTGTTGCGGGGTGTCTGGTGTGGGTGGGCGTGGTTGGGTGGTGGGTGGTTGTGTGGGTGGGGGGGGGGGGGGTGGTTGTAAGGGTCGCGGGAGCTGGGGGTTGGTTGGGGGGGTGTGGGTGGGGGGTTGGGGGGGGTGGTTGGTGTATGGAGTGGGGTGAGGTGTGGGGGTGCGGGTGTGGTGTCGTGCGTGGTTGTGGTGGGGTTGGGTGTGGGGGGTTGGGGTGTGCTGGGTGTGTTGGTGGGTGGGTAGGGCGGGGGAGTGGGTGGGGTGGGGGGTCTTGGTGTAGGTGGCGGGGGTGGTGGGTCGGTGGGGTGGGGGGTGTGTTGGTGTGCATCGGTGGGGTGGACTTGGTGTGTTGGGGTGATGTGGGGGTGTGTGTTGGTGGGATGTGTGGTTGGGTGTGGTGGATGGGTGTCGTGGTGGCTGAGGTTGCGGGGGGGGGTTTGTGTGCGGGTGGGTGTGGAGTGTGGGTAGTGTTGTGGGGGGGTTGGGTGTTGTGGTGGGTTGGTGGTGGTTGTTGGTCGGGGGGGTGGTGGTTGATTGGTAGGGGGCGTGGGGGTGGTGTTTGGGTGGTTGTGTGGTGGTGTTGGGGTATGTGTTGGGGGTGTTGGTGGGGGTGGGGGGTGGTGTGGGTGTGTGTGGGTGGTGGTGGTTGTGTGTGGGGTGGGGTGGTGGCGCGTGGGGGGTGTGTGTGTGTGGTGGTTGGTTGGGGGGGTGGGAGGGCGGTTGTTGGTTGTGGCTGTTGGTTTGTTTTGTTGGTGGGGGTGGGGATGGGGGTAGGGGTGTGTTGGGGGGTGGGGGGTGGTGTTGGTGTTGGTGTGTGGTGGTTGGAGTGGTTCGGGGTGTGGGGGGTGGGGTGTGGGGTGTGGTTTTGTGGGGTGGGGTGGTGGGGTGGGTTTTGGGTAGAGGGGGGTGGGGGTGTGGGGGGGGGGTAGTTTCGTTGGTGGGTGGTGGGAGTGGTGTGGTGTGGGGTGGTGGGATTGGTGTGTTGTTTGTTGGGTGGGTGGGAGGTGGTAGGGGGTGGGGGTGGCGGGTGGGTGTGTGGTGCGGGCGGGGGTTAGTGTGTGTTGTGGGTGGGGGTGGGGTGTTGGGGGGGGGGTTGGGGTGTTAGTGGGTGGTGGGGGGGTGGGGTCTGGAGGGGTGTGGTGTGCGTAGTGGTGGTGGGTGGGGCTGTGCTCGGGTTGGTAGGGTGTTTGGGGTGGCGGGGGGTTGGGGTGGGTGTTGGGGTGTTCTTGTGTGGTGGGGGGGGGGTGTGGGTGTGGGTGGGTTTGAGGTGTTGTGGGGGGGTTGGTGGGGGTTGGTTAGTTGTGTGAGGTTGTTGGTTGGTGGGGGTGTGCGTTGGTGTGGGGATGGTGTGGGGGGTGGTGGGTTGCTGTGGGTTAGTGTGTGTGGGGTGTGAGGTTGTGTTGGCGTCGGGGGTTGGTAGTGTGGTGGGGGGGGGGTGGTGTGTGTGGTGGGCTGTTATCGTGGGTTGTGGGTGGTTGGTTGTTGGTGGGGGGGCGGGTCGTTGGTGGAGGGTTGTGGTGTGTGGGTGGCTGTAGGGGTTGCCGTTGTGTGGTGGGGTGGGGGTGGCGTAGGGTGGTTGGGGTGTGGGGCGTGGTGGGGTTTGGTGTGTGGGGTGGTCGTGGTGGTAAGGGTGGTGTGCTGGGTATTGTTGGTGGTTGGTCGCGGGCGTGGGGGGTGGGGGAGAGTTGGTTGGGTGTTGGGGTGTGTGGTGGGGTTTTGTGGGGGTGGGGTGAGGGGGGTGCGGTGTGTGGGGGGGTGGGTGCGGGGTGATGGGTGTTCGTGTGGTGGGTGGTGGGGTTAGGGGTGGTGGTGGTGGGTGGGTGGGTTGTGGGGTGTGGGGGGTTGGTGGTGTGGTGGATGTGGAGGTGTGTGGGTGTGTGTTGGTGTGGGGTGTGGGTGTGTGGTGTGGGTGGTTTGTGGTGGGTTTGATGTTGTGGTGCGTAGTGCGGTGGTAGGGGTGGTGGTGGCGGGTGTGGTGAGGTGAGGTTTGTGTGTGTGGTTGGTTGGGGTTGCTTGGGTCGGGGTGTGGGGGGTGGTGGGAGAGGGTGTGGGTGGTATGGTGGGGTGGTGGGTGGGTGGTGGTTGGTGGTGGGGGTGGGGGGTGGTGTGGGTGGTGGGGGGTTGGGGTGGTTGTGTGTTTGTTGGTGTGCGGGGAGGGGTGTGTGTGGTGTTGGTGGGGTGGTTGTTGGTGTGGGTTGGGGGTGGGGGGGTGTTGTTGTGCGGGGGGTTGGGTGGGGGGGGGGTGGGGTCTGTTGTGCTATGGGGGTGTGGGTTGGGGATGTGCGGTGTTGGGGGTAGTGGGTGGGGGTATTTGGTGGGGGTGGGGTGGTGGGTTGTGGGTGTGGGAGGGTGCGGTGGGGGACGGGGGTGGAGGTGGGGGGGGTGTGCGGGTCGGGGTGTGTGTGTGTGTGTGGTTTGGGGGGGTTCGGGGGGGGAGGGGTGTGTGGTGTGTGGTGGGTGGGCAGGGTTCGTCGTGGTGGGATTGTGGGTGTGGTGTGGAGGTGGGGGTCGGTGTGGTGTGCGTATGTTTGAGTGTGTTGGTGGGTGCTGTGGTTTGTAGTGGTTTGGGGTGTGCTGTGGTGTTGGTGGGTTTGGGGGTGGGGTTGGTGGTGTGTGGTGTGGTGGTGCTGTGGTGGTGGGTGCGTGGGGTTTTTGGTGGGTGGGGTGGTTGTGTTGTGGGGGTGTGTGTGGTGGGGGGTGGTGGGTGGGGTGTTGGGGGTGTTGGGGGTTGGTGGTTGGTGTGTGGGGGTGGGATTGGTGGGTGGGTTGTGTGGTGGTGGTGTGGTGTTGGGGGGGGGAGTTGGGTGATATAGGGTGGTGTGGGTGGGTGTTGTGGGTGTGGGTGTGGGTGTGGGGTGGGGGGTCGGGGTGGTGGTGGGGGTGTGGTGGGTGGTGGGGGTGATGGTGTGGTGTGGGGGTGGGGTTCGGGTTGTGTTGGTGGGGGTGGGGGTAGGTGGTGGTGTGTTGTGGTGGTGGTGTGGGGGTGGTGTTTGTTGGCTGTAGGTAGGGGTGTGTGTGGTCTGTAGGTGTGGGTTTGGTGTGGGTTGGTGCGGGAGGGTGGTGGTGGTTGTGGGGCGTGTTGGTTTGTGGTGGTGTGGTGGGGGTGAGGTTTGGTTGGGGTGTGGTAGGGGTGGTGGTGGGTGAGGTTGGGGTGGTGGTGGTTGGTGGGTGGGGGTGGTGTGGGGTTGGTGGTTGGGTTTGGTGGGGAGGTGGTGTTGGTGTAGGGTGTGGGGGTTGGAGTGTGGGTGGAGTGGGGTGGGGTCTTGGTGTGGGGATGTGTGGGGGGGGGGGGGTTGTGCTGCGGGGTGGTGTGGGGGGGGTTTGGTGGTGGGGGGTGCGTGAGAGGTTGGGTGTGTGGGGTTGTGGTGGTGTTGGGTAGTGGGTGGGGGGAGGGGTGGTTGGTGTGGGAGTGGGTAGGAGTTGGGGGTGGTGGGTGGTGGGGGGGAGAGGGGTGGGGGGTGGTATGTCACGTGCGTGGGTGTTGTTGTGGGGTGTGTTTGTTGCGGTGGTGGGTGGGTTGGTGGGTGGGGGTTGTAATTGGTGTTGTGTGTGGTTGTGGGGGTGGTGGTGGGGGGGGGGTGTGGGGGGGGGTTGGTGTTGGGAGGGTGTTTGGGTGTGGTGGTGGTGAGTGGTGGGGTGGGGGGGATGTGTGGGTGGGTGTGGGGTATTGTGCGTGGTGAGGTGTGGGGGGGTGTGTTGGGTGAGTTTGGGTGATGAGTGGATGCGTGGTGGTCGTGTGGGGGGTGGTGGGTTGTGTGTGGTTGGGGTGGTGGGTGTGTGGGGGGGTGTGTGGTGGGGGGTTGTGTGGTGGTGTTGGGGGGGTGTCGGGGGTTTGGGGGGGGGTGGGGGTTGAGGGTGTGCGGGGGGGTGCGTTTGGGGTGTATGGGGGGGTGGGGGGGTGGTGGGGAGGTGGTGGGTGGGTGTGGTGGTTCGGGGTGGGGGGTGGTGGGGGGGGGTGGGTGTGTGGCGGTGGTGTGGGTGGCGTGGGAGGTTGTGGGGGGTGGGTTGGGTGGTGGTGGGTGGGTTGTTTGGGTGGTGTAGGGTGGGGTCGGGGGGTTTGTGTGTGTTCGTTGCGGGGGTTGTGTGGGGGGCGGTAGGTAAGGAGGTGCGTGTGTGGTGGGTGGGGTCTGATGGTGGTACGTGGTTGGGTGGTGTGGGGTGATGATTTCGTGTGTGGTGTGCGTGGAGGGGGGGGTGTCGTGGGTCGTGTTGGGGTGGTGGTGTGTGGTGGTTGGAGGTGGGGTGGTGGGTGGTGGGTTGGGGTGGAGGGGGCGGGTTGGGTGGGGGGGGGGCGGTGTGTGGTTGGATGGTGTGTGGTTGTGGGTGGTGGGGGCTGGGTGGTCGTAGTGTGGTGCTGGTTGTGGGGGGGGGTGTGTGGTGGTGTGGTGGGGGGAGGGTAGTGTGGGGCGGGGTGGGTGGGGGTGTGGTTGTTGTGTGGGTTGTGGGTGAGTGGGGAGGGGGTGGGTGGGGGTGTGGTAGGGGGTTGTTTGGTGTTGCGGGTTGTGTGGGTGGTGTAGAGGAGGTTGGGGGTGCGTGGGTGTGGGTGGTGCGTTGGGCGGGCGGGTGGGGGGTGGGGTGGTGGGTTGGGTTGGGCGTGGGGTGGGTGAGTGTGGGGGGGTGTTGGGTTTTTTGGGGTTGGGTTGGGGGTGTGAGTGTGTGGTTGGTGGGGTGTGTGGTGGTTGTTTGTGGGGTGGGTTGTTGGATGGGGGGTGGTGGCTGGGTTCGGTGTGTGTGTGGTGGGTGTGGGGGTGTGTGTTGGGTGTTGGTGGGGGTGTTGGGAGGTGGTAGGGTGTGGTGCGGTTGGGGGGTGGTTGGGGTGGGTATTTGTTGGTGTGGTTGGCGGGGGGCGGCGTGGGGAGGGGTGTGGGGTTGGCGTGGGGGGTGGTTTGTGGGTGTGGGTTGTGTGGTGGGGGTGGGGGGGTGTGTGGGTGGGGGGGTTAGTTTGGAGGTGGGGGGGGGTTTGGTCGTAGTTTGGGTGGCTGTGTGTGGGTGTGTGGGGCGGGAGTGGGGGGAGGGGGCGTGTGGTGATGGTGTGAATGGTGTTGGTGTGGTGGGTTGAGGGTGGTGAGGTTTTGGGTGGTGTGGTTGGGTGTGGGGGTGGGGGTGTGGTGGTGGAGTTTTGGTAGGGGGTGTTGTTTGGGGGGTGGGGGTGTGGGTGGTGGGGTAGTGTGGGGGGGTTTGTGGGTAGTGGACGGTGGTGGGGGAGGGGGGTAGAGTTGGGGGGTGTGGTGGTTTGTGGTGTGTGGTGTGGTTGCGTGAAGTTGTGTGTGGGTGTGTGAGGTGGGGTGGGTTGGTGTTGGGGTGTGGTGTGGGGGTGGGGTGTGGGTGGGTAGGGTGTGTGGGATGGGGGGGTGGGGGGGGGGGTGGGGGGTGGTGGTGGGTGGGTGTGTGGGTGGGTGGGGTGGGGAGGGGGTGGTTGGGAGGGGGTTTGTTCGGTGTGTGTGCTGTGGCTGTGGGGGGGTGGGGGTTGGTGGCGTGTTTTGTGATGGGGGTGAGTGGGGGGCTTGGGTGGTGTGGTTGGGGGGGGGTTGGGGGGTGGTGGGGTGTCGTTTGGTGGTGGGGTGTGTGGGGGGTTCGGTGGTTGGCTGTGGAGTGTGTGGGTGGGTGTCGGGTGGGGGGGGTAGAGGGTGTGTGTGTGGGGGTGGTGTGTTGTGGGTGTGTGGGGTGGGTATGGGGTGTGTTGGGGTGTTGAGGTGTTTGGGGTAGGGGGTGGTGGTGTGTAGAGGTAAGGGGCGTGAGGTGGTGGGCGGGTTGTGGTGGGTGTGTTGTGGGTGGGTGGTGGGGTTGGGGTGGGGCGTGTGTGTGGTGGGGTGTCGGGGGGTGTGGGTGGTGGGGGGGTTGTGTGGTGCAGTGTCGTAGGTGCTGTGGGGGGTAGTCTGTGTTGGGGGAGGTGTTGGTGTGTTGGGGTGTGTGGTGGTGGGGTGTGTGGTCTGGTGGGTGGTGCTAGGTTGGTGGTGGTTGTGGTTGTGTCGGGGGTGGGGTGTTGGGTGGTTGGAGTGTTGGGGTAGGGGTGTGTGGGGGGGGTGTGGGGTGTGGGTGGAGGTGGTTGTCGGTGTGGTGTTGTGTGTTTGGGGGTGGGTGTGGGTTGGGTGTGTGGGGGGAGCTGTGGGTGTGGGGCGGGTGGTGGAGGGGGGGGGGGGGGGTTTGTGGGGTGGTGTTGTGTGGGTGTGGCGGGGGGGTGGTAGAGTGGGTGGGTAGGGTGGTTGTGGGGTGGTTGGGGACTAGGGGTGGGGTGTTGGGGGTTGTTGTGTGGGGGGGGGTGGGGTTCGTGGGTGAGGGGGTGCTGGGGGGGGTTGAGGTGGGGTGGTGGGGGGGGGGGTGGTGTGGTTGTGTTGGTGGGTTGGTGTGGTAGTTGGTTGTGTATGCGTGTCGGTGGGTTGGGGTTGTGTTGGTTGTGAGTTGGGGGTGGGGGTGTGGTGGGGTGGTTGGGGGTGCGGCGGGGGGTGTAGGGGGGGGCGTGGTGTGGGTGGGGTGTTTTGGGTGGCTTCGGGTGGGGTGGGTGTGTGGGGTGGGGTGGGGTGGGTGGGGGGGGGTGGGTGTCAGGTGTGGGGGGGGGCGGGGGGGGGTGGGGGGGGTGTGTGGGGTGGGTGTGGGTGGTGCGGCGTGTGGTGGGTGGTGGGGTGTGTGGGTTGGGTGGTGGGGGTGAGTGTTGGTGAGGGGGTTTGTGGGCGGGGGTGTGGGTGGTGGGGGTGGTAAGGGGGGGGGGTGGCGAGGGTGTGTTGCGGTGGGTGGGTTTGTGTGCGGGGGGGTGGTGGTTGTTTGGCGGGTGGGTGTGTGGGGTTGTGGTGGTTTGGTTGGGGGGGGGTGGTGTCGGGTAGGGGTGGTGGTGGTGTGGTGTGGTCAGGGGTGGTGCTGTGGGGTGGGCGGGTGGGGGGTGTGTTGTGGTGTGTTGGTTGGGGTGTGTGTGGGTGTGGGGGGGTGGGTTCGGAGGGTGGTGGGTGGCGCGTGGGTGTTGGTGTGTGGCGTGGTGTGGGTAGTGGGAGGGTGTTGTGTGGGGGGTCGGGGGTGTGGCTGGGGGCTGGTTGGGTGCGCGCGGGGTGGTTCGTTTGGCGGCGTCGGTGTGGGTGGTGATGTCGCGGGGGTCGGGTTGGTGGTGTGGGAGTGTTTGGTGTTAGTGTGGTGTTGGTTGTGTGGTTGGTGGGTGGGGGTTGTGGGGTGGTTGTGGTTGGGGGTGGTGGGTGTACGGGTTGGGGGTGTTGTGGTTGGGTGGGGTGTGTGGTGGGTCTGTGGTGTGGTGTACGGGTGGGGTGGCTGGGTGGGGCGTGTGGGTGAGGGTGGGTTGTTTGGTGTGTGAGGGGGTTTGGGGTTGGTGTGTTGGTGGTCTTGGGGTCGTGTGTAGTGTGGGTGGGGGGGTGTTGTTGGGGGTGGTTGGTGTCAGGGGTGGGGGTAGAAGTGGGGTGTGGGGGGGTGGGTGGTGGGTGGGGGTAGTTTACGTTGGGGGATTGGTGGGGAGGGTGGAGTTTGTTGGAGTGTGGGGGGGTTGGTGGGTGGGGTGTTGTTGGGGGGTGGGTGTTGGGGTGCGGTTGTTGAGGGGTGTGGTTGCTGGGCGTGAGGGGGCTAGTGGGGTGGGGGCGGGGTTGAGGGTGGGGGGTTGGTGGGTAGGTGTGTGGGGGCGTGGGGGGTGACGCGCGGGGGGTGGTGGGAGGTGGGTCGTTGTGGGGGAGGTGGGAAGGGGTTTGTGGTGGGGTGGTGTGGGGGTAGGGGGTGGTTTGGGGGGGGTCGTGGGTGGTGGGTGGGGGGTGGGGTGTGGGTGGTGGGGGGAGGTGGGTGGGGTGTGTGTGGGAGGGGGTTGGTGGGGGTTTGTTGGGTGGGGGTGGGGGGTGTGGGGGGGGGGTAGTGTGTGTTGATGGGTGTGGTGTGGGGGTGTGCGTGGTTGTGGTGGTGGGGGGGTTGTGTGGGGCGTGTGTTTGGGTTTGGTTGGTGGGATGGGTGGTGGGGAGTAGGGTTGGGTTGTGCGTGGGGGTGTGTGGCGTTGGGGAGTTGGGTGGGTGTTGTGTGCTGGGTCGGCCGGGTGTTGGGTGTGTTGGTGGGGTGGTTGGTTGGTGGTCGTTGTGAGGGTGTTGGGTCGGTTGGGTGGGGTGGTGGGTGTGTGGTGGTATTGTGTGGGTTTGGTGGGGGGTGCTGTGTGGTGGTGGTGGGGGTGTTGAGTCTGGGTGGGGAGGGGTGGATGTGGGCGGGTGGTGTGCTGGGGTGGGGGGGTTGATTGGGGGGGGGGGTGGGTGTGTGTTGGTGTGGTGGGGGGGTTGTGTAGGGGTGTGGGATGGGTGGTGGGTGGGCGGGTTGGGAGGTGGTTTGGGGTGTGGTGGGTGGGGTGGGGGGTGTGTTGGGGTGGAGGGGGGTGTGAGGGTGGGAGGGGGTAGGTTTGGGGGGGGTGGTGGGGGTTGTTGGTTGGGGGTGGTGCGAGGTTGTGGGGGGGGTTGGGTAGTGATGGAGTTGGGGGGTGGTGATGGGGGGGTTGGTGTAGCGGGTAGTGGTTGTGGGGGTGGGTGTGGGGGTGGGTGGTGGTGTGGGTCGGGGGCGTTCTGTGTGGGTGGGTGGTGGGGTGGTATGGGGAGTGGGGGGGGGTTGGGTGTGGTGTGTGTGTTTGGGCGTGGTGTGTCTGGCGGGTGTAGTGTGTAGGTGTGGGTGGGTTGGATGGGGTGGTGGTGGGGGGTGTGGGGAGGGTGGTGGGTGTTGTGTGGGGGGGGTGTTGGGTGTTTGTGTTTGTGGGGTGGTGGTGGGGGTGGTGTGTTGGGTGTGTGGTTTGTGGGGGGGTCGGGGTTGGGGGGTGTGGGGGGTGTGTTTTGGGTTGTGTGTTGGGGTGGGGTGTTGGGTGGGGGAGGGTGTTGGGGGAGTTGGGGTGAGGGGGTGTGTTCGGGGGGGGTGGCGGGTGTAGTGGGGGGGGGGTGTGGTGGGTGTTGTGGGTTTGTGGGGTGGTGGGGGGGGAGGGGGTGTGTTGGTGTTTGGGGTGTGGGGTGTTTGGTGGGGGGGTGGTGTGGGGGTGGTGGGTGGTGTTGTGGCGTGGGGGAGGTGTGGGTGGGTGGGTGTCGGTGTGGGTGGGGGTGATTTCGGGTGTTTGGGTGGTTCGGTGGGTGTTGGTGTGTGTGTGGGGGGGGGGCGGTTGGGGAGTATGTTGTGGTGTCGAGGGGTGGGTGTGGGTTGGTTGGGCGTGGTGGTGGGGGAGTGGGTTGGTGGTGTGGGTCTGTGGTCGGCGGTGTGAGGGTGATGGTGGGGGTGGTGTGGGTGCGTGGTGTGGGGTTGGTTGTGGGTTGGGTTGGTGTGTTGAGTGGGTGGGTGGGGGGATTAGGGTGGGGAGTGGTGGTGTGGGTGGTGTGGCGGTGTGTGGGTTGGTGTAATTAGTGTGAGTGTGCGCGGTCTCGGAGTGATGGGGTGGGGGGCGGGGGAGTGGGTGGTGTGTGGTAGGTGGGAGTGTGGAGGTGGGGGTGGGAGTGTGTGTGGTGGGTAGGTGGGTGGGGGGGAGGTGCTAGTGTGTGGGGCGAGTGGGGGGTGTGTGTGTGGGGTGGGGTGGGGGGGTGGTGGGGGGGGGGGGTTGGTCGCGGTGTGTGGTGGGGTGGGGTGGGTGTGGTGTTGGGTGGGGGGTGTGGGATGTGGGGTTTGGTGGTTTTGGGGAGTGGTGTGGTGTGGGTTGTGGGTGGTGGGAGGTGGTTGTGGTGTGGGTGTGTGGGGGCTTGTGGGTCTGTTGGGGTGTTGGCTGTTGGGGTGTGGTGTGGGGGTGTGGTGGGTGGTGGGGTGTGGTGGGTGGGTTGGGTGGGGTGGTGTGCTTGTGTGGGAGGTGTGGTGGGGTGTTGTTGGGGTGGGGGGGGTGGTGAGTGTGGGGTGGTGGTGGGGGGTGGTGTGTGGTTGGTGTGTGGGTTGTGGGTTGTGTCGGGGGTGGTGTGGGGTGGGGGTGGTGTGTGGTTGTTGTGTGGTAGTGGTGTGGGGGTGTGTGGGGGGTGGGGGGGTGGGTGGGTGTGGGTGGGTGTTGGGGGGTCGTGGGTGGGGAGTGAGTGTGGTGGTGGTTTGTGGGTGGGGGGTTGGTGGGGTGTGGGCTTGTGGTTGTGTTTGGTGTTTTGGGCGGGGGTGGTGGTTGGTGGTGTTGTTGGTATGTGGGGGTCGGGTGGTCGTTCCGTATGATGGTAGTGGGTGGGTTGTGTGGTATGGGTTGTTGTGATGGGGTGGGGGTGGGTTTTGGGGGGGTGGGGGGCGAGTTGGGGTATTGGTGGTTGTGTGGTGGGGTGTGGTAGTGGTGGTGTGGGGGTGGTCGGGGGTGGGGGTTAGGGGGGGCTGCGTGTGTGGGTGGGGTGGGTGTGTTGGGGTGGTGTGGTTGGGAGTTGGGGGAGGGGGGGTGGGGTGGTGGGGGGGTGGGTGGGGGGTGTTGGGTGGTGGGTGGGATTCTTTGGTTTGGGGTGTGCGGGGGGGGGGTTAAGGGGGTGGGGCTGTGGGTTGGGGAGTTGGTTGGGTTGTTTTGTGTGTAGAAGGCGTGGGGTGGGGCGTGTGGTTGGGGGGGGTGCGGTGGTGGTGGTGGTGGGGGGTGTGGTGTGGGAGGGGTGGTGTGTGGGTTTGGGGTGTGTGGGAGTGGTTGTCGTGGTGTTGGGGTGTGGGTGTGGGGGGTGGGGGGGGTGGGGGGTGGGTGGGTGTGGGGGTGAGTGGGGGGTTGGGGTGGGAGGGTGTGGTGTCTGGGGGGTGTTGGATGGGGGAGTGGTAGGGTGGGGGGTGGTGTGGGGAGGGGGTGTGTTGTGGGTGGGGTGTTGAGTGTGGGTGGAGGGGGTTGTTTGGTTGGGGTAGGGGATGGGCGTTGGTGGTGGGGGTGTGGGGGTGTGTGGGGGTGGGTGGTGGGTTGTGTGGGTGGTGTGGTTGCGGATGGGGGGGGTGGTGGTGGGTGGGGGGGTTGGGGGGGGGTGTGGTGGTGCGTTGGGGGGGTAGTTGGTGGGGTGGTTGGGGGGTGGGCTTGGGAGGGGCGTTAGTTTGGGGTTGGAGGGTGGGGGGCGGGGGGGGGTGTGGGAGGGGTGGTGGGTTGGGGGGGTGGGGGGTGTGGGGGGGGGGTTGGTGGAGTGGGTGTGGGGGGGGGAGGTGGGGTGGTGTTGGGGTTGGGGGTGTAGCTGTGGTGGTGTTGTGTGGGAGGGGGGGGGGGGTGGTTGGTGGGGGGAGTTGGGTGTTGGGGGTGGTGGGTGTGGGTGTGGTGTGTGGTGTGGTTGGGATGGTTGGTATTGGGTGTTCGGGAGGGGGGGGGTGGGTGGTGTGGTGCGTGGTGGTGGGTGTGGTATGGGTGGTTTGTGGTGGGGTGTGGTGAGGGGGGTGGGTGGGGGTTTGGGTCGGGGGGGGTCGTGGTGGTTTGGTAGGTGTTTGGGGTGAGTTAGTGTGTTTTGGTTGAGAGGGGGTGGGTTGGTGTGTGTAGCGCGGTGTGGAGGGCCGGGTTGTGTGTGTGTTGAGAGGTGGGTGAGGGGTTGGTTGTAGGTGTTGGGTTGTGGGTGGGTTGAGGGGGGGGGGGTTGAAGAGGTTGTTGGGGGAGGGTGGGAAGGTGGTTGGGGGGTGTGATGGGGGGGGTGGGGTTGGTGGGCTGGGTGTCATGGGGCGTGTGTGTGAGGGTAGGGGTTTGGGTGGGGGTTGGTGGAGGGGGAGGGTGGGGGGGGGGTGTTGGATGATTGAAGAGGGGGTCGGGTGGGGGTGGGTGTCGGTTTGAGGGTGGGTGGTGGGGGTGGGGGGTGGGTGGGTGGGAGTGGTGTGAGGTGTGGAGGTGGGGGGTTGGTGTTGGTGTGGTGGGGGTGTGGGGTGTGGGTGTTGGGGGGGGGTCTGGGGTGGTTGGTTGTGTGGGGGTGGGGGGGGATGTGGGGGGTGGTGGGGGGGGGGGGTGGTGTGGGGGTAGTGGGCTTTGTTTGGGTGGTCGGTGGTGGGTGCGGGTGTTTGGGTTTGGTTGTTTTGGTGGGTGTGTGTGGTGGGGTGGGTTGGGGGGTGGGGGTGGGGGGGGGGGGGTGGTCGTGTTGTGGGTGGGGTGTTCGAGGTGTTGGCGTGGGTGTGGGGTGGGTGTGGTGGGGTGTGGGTGGGGTCTGGGGAGGGGTGTGTGGTGCGTTGTGGGGTGGGTGTGTTGTGGGTATGTGGGCGGTGGTGTTGGGTGTGGTGGGTTGGTGGGTGTGGTGGGTGGGGTGGGAGGGGTTGGTGGGTGGTGTGGGGGGGTGTTTGGCGTGTAGGGGGGGGGTGTGGGGGGGTGGAGAAGGTGGGTGTTTGGGGGGGTGGGGGTGGGTGTAGGGGGTTTGGGTGTGTGGGGGAGAGGGGGTGGGGGGGGGGGGGGTGGTAGGGTTGTTTTCTGAGGGTTGGTTGGTGTGGGTGGTGTGTGGGTGAGGGTTGTGGAGGGGCGGTTGGTGGTGGTGGGGGTGGGGGGGTGGTGGTGGGCTGGGTGGGGGGGGTTGTAGTGTTGGTGTGGGGGTGTGGTGGGGGTGGTGAGGTGTGTTGGGTGTGGGTGGTGGGGGGTGTGGTGGGGTTGGTGATGGGGTGGTGGGTGTAGGGGGGTGGGGGGGTGTGTGTTGTGTGGGTGTGGGGTGGGGGGGTGGGTTTGGGGGTTGTGTGTGTGAGTGGGGGGATTTGGTGGGGGTGTGGGCGGGTGTTGTCGGCTCGGGGGGTGGGGGGGTTGAGTGGGGGGTTTGGTGTAGTGGTTGGTGTGGGTTCGAATGTTGTTGGTGGGTTGGGGGTGGGTTTCGGGGGGGTGGGTGGGGGAGGGGGTTTGAGTGGGTGTGTGGGGGGGTTGTTGGGGGTTGGTTGGGGGTGGGTGTGGGTGTGTGGGGGTGGTGTTGGCGGGGGTGTCTGGTGTGTTAGTGGGGTGGTGGTAGGGGAGGTGGTGTGTGTTGCCGGGTGGGTTGTTGGGTGGTGGGGGGGGGGGGAGGGGGGGGGTGGGGGGGGGGTGGTGGTGGGGGGGTGGGGGGGGGGGGGTGTTGTGGGGTTGGTTTGTTGGTGGTGTGTTGGGGTTGTGGGGGAGTGGTGGTGGTGGGGTAGGGGTTGTTGGGGTATGGGGGGTGGGATTGTGGTGTGGGGGGGTTGTTAGTGGGGTGGTGTGGGTTTGGGATGGTGGTGTGGGGGGTTCGGTGGTGGTGGGTGGGGGGTTGGGGTGTTGTGGTATGTTGGGGTTGTAGGGTGTTTGTGAGTGGGGTGGTTTCGTGTTGGGGGGGTGGTTGGGTGGGGTTGTCGAGGGGGGGGTGGGGTTGTGGTGTCTAAGGGGGGGGTGTGGTGTGTGAGTGGTGGTGTGTCTGGGTGGGGGGTGGTGTTGGTGGTGCTGGGCGTTGTGTTGGGGGCTGGTTTGTGGTTGGGTGTGGGTGTGGGTGTGGTGGATGGGGGGGGTGGTTTGGTGGTGTGGGGTGTGGCTGTGTGTTTGGTTGGTGGTGGGGGTGGTCGTGAGTGTAGTGGTAGGGGTTGGCGGATGATGGGGGTGTGGGTGGGGGGGTTTGATGTGCGTTGTGGGGGGGGGGGGGTTGGTGGGCAGGTCGGGGGTTGGTGTTGGGTGGGGGTGTTGGGTGGAGTTAGGTTGTGGGGTGTGGTGGTGTTTTTGTTGGTGTGTGGGTGGGGTGTGGGTGTGGATGTGTGGTGGGGTGGTGTGGTGGTTTGTGTGTTGGGAGTGTGGTGGGGCGGGGGGGTGGGGTGGGTATTTGGTGGGGGTGGGGAGGTGGAGGGGGGGGGGAGTGTGTGTGGGGGTGGTGTTGTGGGGGGGTGGGTGGGTGTATGGTGGCCGTGGGGTGGGTGGGGTTGGAGGTTTTGGTGTTGGTAGTGGTGTTGGGTGGGGGAGCGTGGGGGTGTTGGGTGGGTGGTGTTGGTGTGGTGGTGGTGGGTGGTAGTGGTGTGGTTGGGTTGGGGGGTTTGGCGTGTGTTGGGGTTTGTGTGGGGCTGTGGGGGTTGGGTTGGGTGTAGGTGGGTATGGGGTGGGGGGGGTTGGCTGGTGGGGTGTTGGTGTTGGGGGGGGTGTGGGGTGCTGTGGTGATGTTTGTGGTGCCGGGGTGGTGGTGGTTGTGGGTTGGTTGTGGATGGGGGTGGGGGGGGTGGGTGTGTGGGTGGGGTGTCGATTGGTGGCGTGAGGGTGTGGGGGGTGTGGTCGGGGGAGTTGTCTGGGGGGAGTGTGGGGTGGGGTGTGGGTGTGTGGTGTTGGGGTGGGGGGGGGCCGGCGTTGGGTGTTGGGGGGGGTGGTTGATGTTAATGTGGTGTGTGGGGGTGTGGGGTGGGTGGGGAGGTTGTTTGTGGGGGTGTGTTTGTTTTGTGGTGGGGGTGGTGGGGTGGGTGGTGGGTGTGTGGGTGTGTGGGTTGGGGGTTGGGGTGGGGTGGGTGTGGTGAGGTGGGGTGGTGTTGCGTTTTGGGGGGGTGTGGAGGGTGGGGGGTGTGGTGGTGCTGTAGGTGTGGTTACGGGGGGTGGGAGGGTGGGTTGGGGGGTGGGGGGTTGGGTGTGTGGGGGGTGTGGGGTGGGGGTGGCGGGGACAGTGGTGTGGGGTTGGGTGGACTGGGGTTTATGGGGGGGGGGAGTGGGGTGTTGGTGGGGTTGGTGGGTGGGAGGTGGGGTGGTGTGTGTTTGGTGGTTGTGGGTGTTGTTGGTGTTGGGCCCCCTCGTGGGTCGGTTGGTGTGGGGTGGTGCTGATTTGTCCGGGGGTGGGTGTTGTTGGTTGGGGTGCGGGGTGTGTGGGTAGGTGTGGTAGGTGTGTGTGGTGGTGGTGTGTGTGGGTGTGGAGGTGTTGGTGGGGGGTGGTTGGGTGGTGGGTGTGGGGTGGGTTGTTAGGTGGAGGGTGGTGGTTGGGGGTGTGTTGGGTGAGTTGGTATGTGGTTGGTGGGGTGTGGGTGAGTTGGTTGGGTGGGGTTGGGGAGTTGGTTGTGTGGGTGTGGTTGGGCGTTGTGGTCGGAGGTGGGGTGGGTGGGGGTGGTCCTGGGGTTGGGGCGGGGGAGTGTTGGTTAGGGTGTTCGAGTGTGGTGTCTTGGAGGGTCGTTGAGTCGTGGAAGAGGGTGGGTGGTTTTTGGAATTACGTTGGGTGGAGGGTTTTGTGGTGGTGTGGTTGTGGGGTGTTGAGGAGTGGGTTGGGTAGTGTCGTTTGGAGTGGGGGTGTGTGTGGGTGGGTTTGCGGTGGGTGTAGGTGGTGCGGCGGGGTTGGTTGTGTTTGGTGTGGGTTGGTGTTTTGGAGTAGGGCATGGTGGTCGGCTTTGGGTGGGGGTGGGGGGTGGAGTGGTGGGTGGTGAGTGGGGGTGTGGGTGTGAGGAGGGTGGTGGTTGATGTTGTGTGTGGCGGGGGTGGGTGGGGGGGCGAGTGTTTGGGGGCGTGTGGGAGTTGGGGCTCGGGTGGCTGGGTGGGAGGGGGTGTTGGTGGTTGGGGTGGTGGAGTGTGTGTTTGGGGTTGGTGGGTGTGGGGTGGGTGTGGGTGGTTGCGTGTGGGTCGGGGGGTGGTGTGTGAGTGGGTGGTTTGCGGGGGTGGGTGGGAGGGGTGAGGTGTGGTGGGTTCTGTGGGGTGGGGTTTTGGAGAGGGGTTAGGTGCGGTGTGTGTTGGTGGATTGGTGTGGGGGCGGTGGGGGGGGGGTCTACGGTTGGTGGGGTGTTGGGGTGGGGGAGTGAGAGGGAGGGGGGGGTGTTAGGGGGTGGTGCGGTGTCATGGAAGGCTATTGGGGTTGGGTAGTGTGGTGAGTATGTGTAGCCGTGTGGTCTTGTCTGTCCGAGCCGTATGGGGAGCGGCTGGGGGGGGGGTGGGGGGGTGGGGGGGATGGGGTGAGTTGAGGTGCTGCTGGTGGATGGTGGGCGGTTGTTGAGTCTGGATCGGCCTGGCAGTTGGATGTGTGGCGTTGGGGTGTCATTTGTGAGGGCGGGTGGGGTGGGGGGTTCCGGAAGGGGGTGGTTGGGTATCGGGGCTTGGCGCGAGTGGGACGGGTGGGTTTAGTGGTAAGGGGTGTGTGGGGGGGGGGTAGGGGGGGGCGGGAAGTTGGGCGAATATTGTGGGGGGGATTGGGAAATGTCGAGGTGGGGTTGGAGTCTCGCCGGAGACGGGGGGGTGCGTGTCTGTGGGAAGGGTGGGGCATTGGTGGGTGGGGGGAGTGGGTGGAAGGGGGGGGGGGGGGAGGGGTGGGGTTGGGGGTTGGGGAGGGGAGGGGGGGGGGGGTGGGGGAGCGGGGTGGTGGGGTGTGGCGGTGGGTGGGGAGTCAGTAAGGTTTGAGGGGGTGGAGGGGGTGGGTGGCGGGGCTTGAGTTCTGCGGTGGGGGGGGTTAGGAATAGAGCTTGGGTTTTGGGGGGGGTTGAGACAGGGGGGGTTGTGGGGGGGAGGGGGGGGGGGTGGGGGGGGGGGGGGTGGGGTGGGGGGTTGGGGGGCTGAGGTGGTGTGGTGAGAGGGGGGGGTGGGGGGCGGGGGGTGGGGGGGATTGCGGGGTGGGGGAGGGTGGGGCGGGGGATGGTGGGGGGGGGTGGTGGTGTGTGCGGGGGGGTTGGGGGGGGGTTGGGGTGGGGGGGGGCGGCGTGGGGGGGGTGGTTGGAGGGGGGGGGTGTGGGGTGGGGCGGGTGGGGGGTTGGGGGGGGGGGGGTGGGGGAGTGTGGGGGGGCGGGGGGGGTGGGGATGGAGTGGCGTTGGGGGGGGGTGAGGGTGGGGGGGGGGGGAAAGTAATAAGGAGGATGATTTGATGAAGTTTAGTAGAGGATAATGATGATCTTGTGTTGCTTGGCGTCGAACAGGGGGAGAAGCAGAGAAATAAGAGTCGTTGATTTCTATGGAATGAATATTTGTGTTATATGTTAGTTCGGTGTAAATAATATAATGAGAGTGTTTGGGCTTACATAGCCGGTTTGTAACAAAAAGGGAGTGGGGTAATAGGCTTTAAAAAAGGGTATTTGGGTTTAGAGTTGGGCTGCCGGTATGGGGTAGAGAGAAGGGTTTGATGGGCTAATTTTTATACTAACAAGTTTATACTAATGAACTCCGACCCAAAAATTAATTTAACCTGATACTTTTTATAAAAACACAAGTTTTGATTCGGTTTATATTTAATAAAAATAAAAGATAGAAAATAATTAAAACAAAATAAATAAATCCTAACGGTTAAAAGTCAGCATTCGTGATTTCTCGATTGATATAACGGACGAATTAGCTTGTAAATACTCGCGAGGGTTTATAAAATTGACGATTTTATTAAAAATCATTTAAGAAAATAAAATGAATGATTAAAAATATAAAATTTAATTATAAATTTAAATTAAATAGTGACCTTAAATACGGTGTTTTACAAAGAATGGCTAGTGCAGCTGCGAAACCCTGTCAAGGAGATTCCTTGGAATTCTACCTGATCACAAGTAGTATCTATACTGATCAACGGGGAACTGTGGTTATTACAACTGTATTTGACGAAATTAAACAAAGACTCTGTCGTCCATATATGTTGTTTATCACTAACCCATTCATGCAGGAAATCCCGATGGTAACAATAGCTAGTCCAAGACAAGTCATATTCATAACCACATGTTCATACCCGACCGACAAATATAAACGCATTATGAAATCTAAAGTACATGTTTCAAGACTTCTGCTACTCTGATACCGCATGTCCCTCTTGAAGTGACGAAGTGTTAAAGTTAAAGAACTTCAAGTAAGATGACTATACAAGCTTTCAAGATCAAAAGAAGGCATAAAGATTACAAGATAATGAAAAGAGATTATGCTTGGTTAATGATCTCAAGAATCTCAAGATCACATAAAAGTCAAGCTAAAGGAACAAGCTCAAGCCTAAAGTCTAAAGATCACTACATCAATCACGAGATAAAGAACAGTGAATCAAGACTACGGGCAAGACTAAAGACATTCGTAGAAGGAAGTGAAGTAAGAGCTGAAGCAGAGATAGCACAAGAAAGCAGTTCAAAGAGAACAGAAGAAGCTCTAGAACAAGAAAGCTCTAAAAAGCAAAAAGTGGAAGAAGGCAAAGAGTCTGAAGAGCTTAAACAATGTTTAAAAATAATTACAGATGATGGAGATGATGTAACTATTGATGCTACACCTTTATCTACTAAATCTCCAACCATTGTTGACTACAAGATCTTCAAAGAAGGGAAGAAAATCTATTTCCAAATTATCAGAGCAGATGGTAATTCTCAGATGTATTTAACTTTTGGAAAGATGCTTAAAAACTTTAACAGAGAAGACTTAGAAGTTCTTTGGAGCATAGTTAAAGCTAGATTTAAAAAGACAAAGCCAGTGAATTACATGGATAATTTCTTACTTCTTAATTTGAAGACCATGTTTGAACATCATGTTGAAGATAGTGTATGGAAGAATCAACAAGGATTAGTTAAAGTGCTGAACTGGAAGCTTTATGATTCTTGTGGAGTTCATTATGTAATAATGCAGTCCATACTTTATTATCTATTGGTTGAGAAGATGTATCAACTTACAAATCACACACTACATCAGATGTTCAATGATGTGAAGCTTCAAGTTGATTATGAGTGTAAAATGGCATTTAAGCTTCTTAGATTGGTCAAGAAACAGCTTAAGGAAGGCTATGTACTTGAATGAAGTGTTTGGAAGCATCCTCCTGGTGTTTAATGAAGCTTTCAATGAAGAAACTTAAGATTTTGAAGGAGAATATCAAGTTTAGGGGAGGATTATTGGGATTAAAAGACTTCATGATGATCATGGAGTTATTTGTTGCTAAGGTTTGTGTTACTGCTGCTAAGAAAAACTTAGTGGTGTTCATTAACTCTAATGAAAAATATGCTAGTTCATAGTTACTATTGCTAATGTAACTTAGTACTGCTAGTGTATATTAGTACTGCTAGTTACTACTACTAGTATATGTTAGTACTGCTAGAGTAAAGTTAGTACTGTTGGTGAAGATTGAAGAAAATATTCTAAGTAGTTACTACTGCTTGTACACAGTTAATGCTGATGGTGTATAAGTTACTACTGCTTGTTAAGAGTTAATGCTACTGGTACAAAGTTACAACTGCTTAAAGTTACAACTGCTGAAAGATAAAGATTGTTTGAAGATCAAGATTAGTTACGTGATAAGTATGAGTTATTTATAGAATAGATCTTTGAGAATAATTGATACGGCTTTTTATAATTTATAAAATTCTATGGAAAGTTTACCAATTTACCCTTGAGGACAAAGGTGAAAAGGAAACTCTTCAAAATACATATAATATAATATAATACGTATCTTAACCGGGAAGTATGATTCCCCGGGTCGTTTTCCCCAACGACTTGTGAAATTGAAACTACGCTTGTTGTTCGGACAATGATTTGAATGGGAAACAATAGTTGATTTGATTATCTACTTTTAAAAATTAAAATTAACAAGCTCTAACTAATAAGCAAGAAAACAAACAACGGGAATTTAAATTTTAACTAAAAACGCAAAACGGGAACCTTAAACGGAAGCTACAAACCCTAAATTTATAAAATTAAACCTAAATTTAGTTTTTCTTTTTAAATGGACTTAAATTGACAAAAAAGTAAGTTTAAAGAAAACTAGAACAAAAATGGAGTTAAAATGAACGCTAAAACACGAAAAATGAAAACGAAAACAAATCTCGTTCTTTAGAAAACGAAATTTTGCAATTTAAACCCTACGAAAGCAAAACTAATTTTCCTATGAACTTTAGGATAAAAGAAATTTTTCTAAAAAAAGATATATATTTTTTTGATTATTTTCTATTTTTTATGGTTTTTTAAAGTTTTTAATGAAAACAAATGATTAAAAATACTAAATTAACTGTAAAAATTCTAGAAATATGACAGAAAATAGCTTGAACTGTCTAAATCCTAGGAAAAATAAGCCCGAGATTGAAGCTTATAAAATAAGCCACGAAATAAGCTTAATAACTTATTGGGCTTATTAAGCCAAAATGAATATAAAGGATTTATTGTGCAAGTAATGGTTGGATGAGCTATTGAAGCAATCTGGTAAGACGTGTGTATTGTGTGGGAGAGGTCGTGGGTTCGAGTCTGGCAACACCCTTTTTGTACCTTTTTTTTATTTTTCAAAACCAAAAGCTCAAACCTATAGATGACACTTTTTAAGATACTTTAATAAAAGAACTACTAGCTGAAAACCAAAAATAAGCTCTCTAAGAGCTTATTAAGAAGCTGACCTCAGAAAGTGGTGTTTTGAGAACCAAGAGCTTAAATTTCACTAATTTGCTTGCACAAACTTCAAATCAAGCTCAATTTAAACAACAACTATCTAGTGTAGCTTATGATGTGTATGATCTAAAAATGATAAGCTAATTTAACCATTATAACTAAAAGCTAACGGGAATTGAAGATCAAAATAGCAACCTCAGGGTTTAACTCAAAAAGCTCAAAAAAAACTTAAGCTAGAAAACTTATTAAGCTAAACTAAACCCTAAGCTCTTGAAAACTAATTAACCTAGATATAAGCTATGAATCTAAATGAGAAAAACAGATAATTTAACTATAAGATTTAAAACTTAAGAATGGAAACTTAATACCTACTGATTTTGGCTTTTTCAGGTTTTTAATGAATTTTAAAAGCAAATACAGACTAGAAATTTAGCTAGAAATTTGAAAATAAGTTTAAAACTATATTAACCTATATGTAATCTATGGACTTACTGATTTTAAAAGCCTAAAAAATATTTTAGCTAACCCTAAGTATGATCCAAAAACCACTGTAGTTTAAGACTGCAATGGTTCTATCTGATGCAAATGGCAAAGGACAAAAACCAATGTGCAGGTAACCAAATTGGTTACTCATGCACTAGAAGCACTCAATGAATGTAAATAAACTTAACACTAACAAGTTTCAAGCTCACAAGAGCTTAAATCAAATTTTAGTAAACAATAGTTAAGAAACAAACTCCCCTGGTGCTGACACACTCCAATTAAGCCTTAACTTTTTATAAAATGAAATCTAAACTTTGAAAACTCTTACATGACTAATAAAAAGTGATTATCAAACTGACTTAAACAAAGATCACAACTCAGTTTGACTTTAAGAGGTCAAACTGAGTTAAACCAAACACTCCTTAAACTAATGACAGATTCAAAAGAGCTTATTAGATTAAAATCTACTTATTAAAGCTTCATTACCAGATATTCAGTAGCTTATAACAAGCTTAACAAACACAAATCATCAACTAATTTAAGCTAGAATTAAGAATCTAAAGCTAAGCTACTTATTATTTTGGTTTTTATGATTTTTAAAGACAAGTAAATGACAATCTAAGATCTATAATGCTAAAGCTTAAACAGATGAAATTATATGACCAATAAGCACAATAAGACTCAGATAAGCTACTAGAAAGCAAATTTAAGAAACTAATAAGCAAATAAGTAAAGCTAAATGAAATTAAATGAAGACTTACAAAGGGCTTCAGCTAAACAGAAGCTTATATGCTCATAGAGCTTATCAACAGCTCTAGTTTATCCTAAGATAAGCCAGTAAAGTCCATGGGAGCCCTTCCATAATTGGCTCCCCTTCCATAAGCTCCAAATCTAATTAGTTAAGGTAATTAAACTATTTTATAAGGCTTAAGTAGATTAAAGGGTTAATTATCCATTGGATCCTCTTAATCATTGGAGGATTCTTCTTAGCCTTTGGATCACATTTGAGCTCACACGGATTGCCAGTGTGGCAATCTGTTTTGAGACTCTCTTGTACTTCTTGTGAGAGTACAATCAGTGCAAAACCAACATTCTCTTGTATGGTTTAAATCATCCACCGTGGCATTCCCTTGATGGGTTTTGACCAATCAAGACCTGTGATGATGAGTTAACCCTGCCATCTTGTTCTTGAACCCTTGAATTACTCTTTTGAACCTTTAATTTGCTAAAGCCCTTTGTTTTCACCCTTGAGTAAATTGTAGGAGATAATGAACAGTGAAAACCATTTTGGCTCCCTTTTTTCTACTTTAACTGAAAGTAGGTAAACGGGTGGAATGAGTTTGGGGGAATGGCAAGATGAGTCCCTCTCTTTGTTTAATAAAAGTGTAGTGTTAAATATCTTTCAGACTTGGCACATTTGGTCCCTGGAATATTATAAAAGGGATTATAGGCTTAAGGTTTTTGGGCCCGGGTATGGTTTTAAAGGGGTTTTGGCCCATTTAGTCTTAGGGACTATTTGTGTAATTATAGAAACTTGAGGGACTAAAATGGTGTATTTAGGATTTTTGTCTTCTAGTGAGTTGACTTTGACTTTTGTTAACTACGAGTTGACCAAGGTTGACTTTTTGACTTTAGCTTCCGGTCTTGTACACTCTTCCGTTCTCGTGTTCGTGTTTGCCCGTTTTTGATCATTTTCTTGTGACTTTTGTCTTATCCGTACCTGCACACACAAAACACAAAAACAAGCATATCTTTGCGATTTTTATTATGTTTTTGGTCTTTATTGGGTTTATTTTGATTTAATATGGATATGTGTTTTCACACATATCAAAATTTCCCAAACTAAATGATTGCGTGTCCTCACGCAATATTATATGCCTTATAACCAAAAACCTCGAAACTTCCCCAAACTAAACCTTTGAAAAGTAGCAAAGATTTTTGTTGAGAGAGCTAAGAAATCACTAGTTATAAAACACCCCTATTTCCCATTTTTAAAAACTTTTCCATTTTTTTATATAGTTGAGATAATTTTTACTTTCGTTATTTTCATAACTATTATGGATCATAAAACAAGATGCATTTTGAATCCGAGAATGCCCCAAAACAGGATAAATTCATCGTTAACCAAGCTTAAAACAAAATCATAGCTAAAAATCAGTAAGGATGCTAACACTACTCATATTTGCAACTTGTGAACCTTTTACTCCTGACATTTATTATATCTTAAGTGAGTGTGCTATCTTGAATTTCAACCATGGATCAACTTTTTGCAACATACTATGCTTTACGTTCCACCTTAGAATAATGAGTTTAAAGGCGAGATCATCCC